>MJUU01020197.1:21665-87232 GCA_002080025.1 Modiolus philippinarum
CACTGTACAAACTACACGCTCGACAGTAACAAATCAACTATGAAATGTATATTCCATAGACTGGAGAGGTAGGTATATTTCTGCTGAGAAAGGGAAAGTTCACAATTGGGAAATTAAAATCATCACGCTTGTCGTATTGCTTAGATTTCAAACGTCCATCTTCGTCAATATACAACAAAAAGCTGAAGTAGGTATATCACTTGTTTCATTAATTTCAGGCTCATTGGGATTGATCTGATGTAAATGTTCCTTAAATTTGGGATGATAAAGAGAAAGTTCATCGTCTTGTTTTACTATGTATTTTATAGAGTTTTTGTTTCATGTGCATTTACTCCAAATCTCTTCATAACTTATTCGATAGGGAAAGTCCGGTTATTTAAAAGATGGCTTAGTGTCCATATGGTACATCATTTGCCTTGAGCCAATCTCCCTAAAGACATTTCTATGTATCTTCTAGTATATGGTACACAAATGTTAAGAAATGGATTTTTTTCTGATATCATCTGTCTTGAACTGAAACATATCCTGTGATAAGAATACCAAATAACTTAATACCGAAGTCACTGTGAATTTTATTTCTGCCTAATGCTAATTTGTGGCATATGGCTCTTCAGTGCAGATAAAATCTTAACGTTTGGAAGAACATAAACCTAAAGATGTTTATAAACTGATAGAGAACAAATAACCAATATGATCTAAATGTGAAGCTAAAATCAGCTAAGGACAGAGCTTTGCATGAGGGAGATATTCCTTAGTTTTCAACAACATTTACAAAAATTACAAAAATTCGATATTGTAAGGTTCCAAATATACTGAACAAATAAAGTTAAGCAACAAATTTTCAACAGTTTTGAATGTTAACAAGAATGCTTAAGTGCTGATAAACACTGATTTCAGCTAAACATTTCCGATGTCTGCTTTTATTCAGGCCTAAAAAAATCTTTCATTTTGTCTGGTAGGGTGTATTAGACATCCATTTTAAAATCATGGTCCGAAAATTAACAAGGAGTTTTTCCAATAAGCGATTTTCATTTTTTACCCAAAAAGGTGCAAGAACCACTTTATGATCATCGTTACATAACTAGTTCTGGAAACTAAAAGCACAGTGTTCGCTTTCTTACATAAAAATGAAAAATCTTGCATTTTTTTGCGTAGACCCTCCCCCCTTTTTCAGTATTTCTCGTATTTGGTCGAGTTTGAAGAAGATTAACGCAAGATTCAGAATTTATTACATTTTTTATAACCATTTCTATAAACTTCGGTAGTATAAGCAAAAGTAAGAAATAGAAAGCAGACAACTAAAAAATGCAAGCATTCACTTTTTGTTTTAGAATACTCCAAAAACATGGGGGGTAATTAAAGAAGAAAAAAAATAAAATGAATGCATTAAGAACACTAATAGGATGCTCATGATAGGGTCGGTTCAATAAATGTGTCCCTAGCTGATCTGCTTGGCCAATCAAATGCAGTGATTTAGTGACTGATTCATTGTTGGCTTCTATATAAATAATTGACAGCTCCTTTGTAAAAAGATGACACAATGCTACATTGTGTATGAATGTATACAATATTTTGTCTGTTGCCTTTCACATTTGATGATATTGTGTTTTCTTTAACACAGAAGCTGACAAAAGATATACGCGTCACAAACTGACGGTGGGGACAGATTTATTAAATCGGTTCTAAGTCGAACTCAAATCCAACTAAGAAATGTAAAATGAAATCTATGAATTGAAGTCTTGTAACCTGAAAATAGACGCTTTTTATTTACACCAACTCAGGCTAAACTTTTTTTTTTGTTCAGTAAAAAATCGGCTTTCATGTCAGCATCGAAGTACGGACTACTTGTCTGGTAAATACCTTCGGGGATTAGTGGCATCGACCCACTGGTAACAAATAACTTAATACCGAAGTTACTGTAAATTTAATTTCTGCATATGCACATTCGACAACTTATGTCTCTTCAGTGCAGATAAAATCTGAACGTTTAGGAGACCATAAACTCAAAGATGTTTAAAAAACTGATAAAGAACAAATAACCAATGCGATCTAAATGTAAAGCCGAAATCAGCTAAGGACAGAGCTTTGAATGAGGGAAATACTCCTAAGTTTTCAACAAAATTTACAAAAAATAAATTTTGTACGGTTCCAAATATAATCGGCTTTCGGGTTAGTACCGAAGTACTGACTACTGGGCTGGTGAATACCCCAGTGGACTAACAGTTCACCAGCAGTGGCATCGACCCAATGATAAGAAATAACTAAATACTGACGTAACTGTGAATTCAATTTCTGCATATGCGCATTTCGACAACTTATGTCTCTTCAGTGCAGATAAAATCTATACATTTGAAAGACCATAAACTCAAAAATGTTTAAACAAATAACTAATATGATCTAATTGTAAGCATAAATCAACTAAGGAAGAAGCAATATCTTATTCTATTACTCATGTATTTTGTGATAGTAAATCTTTTCACGAGATGTGTGAATTCTGGGCATCATGGATTTTTTTTAATTGACAGAACAGCGAGTCAACTGACTTTTCGCAGCTGAATGGAAACCTTCGATTCTACTTGTAGCATACAAGGTCTGGAGATTTTTTTTGTAAGTTCTAAGCATTTCAATATCTCAGAAATTGCTGAGTCAAGTGCAATCCAACTTACAATAAACCTCGGTTGATTCCATTTGAAAATAAAATGTTCGTTATGTCCGCATATAATCTAAGATGTCTGCCTACTCGGAATACAATTTGAATTTGTAAAAAACTGACTCGAACATTACTTAAGAAGCCTCTAAGCCCATTTTAACCAAACTTGTTATGATAGTCCTTGGCTTGTCTTTTTTTTTCTAAATATTGTCTGTTATATAATCATCTAATCAAAGGATGACCGGTTTTGGAACATGGTACTTATTGACACACTCTCAGAGTTCTTTGAAATCACTGGTCCAATTGGAGCTAAAATTGATCATATTAGTCCTTGGATGTTTCCCTATCAAACTAATCTCATTTAAATCTGCATGCAATTCAAGTTGGCACAGTGGGGAACATAGTTTAACACTGGATTCTACTGGGATATTCTACTCTGAAACTACTTTACCAATCGGAAAGTTGATAACAATAGTCTTTGGCTGGTACCCGGCAGATTCAAACCATAGAGGTTGGTAAAAGACTGGAAAATGGTCTGTTAGGTCTTGAATAGAAAAAAAAACGAAAGAATCGTTTCAGTCCAGTGATGATCGGGTATCAACAAATTTATCTAGAGGCAAGTCGGCATAATGTGTTTTGTACTATTTGAAAGTTATATTATTAAGTCTGCCAAACGAAGTTTGGGGAGACTTATTGTTTTTACTTAATTCTTTTTATTATTCTTTTTATTCTTGATCTTCTTCTACTCTTTCCGCGAAAAATTTGTCCGACCATTGTCTCAGAGACTACTGGTCCAATCTTGACCAAATTCATAGGAAGGTGGAACGCTATACCAAGAAGTGCAAACAGGTCTTGGAATTTTCAAAATGGCACCGGTTGCCATGGAAACGGCAAAAAGGCGGGAAAATCAAAGTGCTCGGAATTGGATCAAAATTTACAGGAAGGTTGCTTAGGACATGGGGAAAAGTTTTCCAGTGTCCAAGACTTCAAAATGGCACCGGTTGCCATGGAAACGGCAAAAAAGGCGGGAAAATCAAAGTGCTCAGAATTGAATCAAAATTTACAGGAAGGTTGCTTAGGACATGGGAAAGATGGTTTCCAGTGTCCAAGACTTCAAATTAGCACCGGTTGCCATGGAAATGGTAAAAAAGGCGGGAAAATCAAAGTGCTCGGATTTGGATGAAAATTTACAGGAAGGTTGTTTATGACATGAGGAATGGGTTTCCGGTTTCCAAGACTTCAAAATGGCACCAGTTGCCATGGAAACGGCAAAAAAGGCGGGAAAATCAAAGTGCTTGGAGTTGGATGAAAATATACAGGAAAGTTACTTAAGACATGAGGAATTGGTTTCTGGTGTTCAAGACTTCAAAATGGCATCCGTTGCCATGGAAACAGAAAAAAATCGGGACAATTGAAAGTGCTCAGAATTAAATCAAACTGAACCGACAGGTTGCCTACGATGTGTGGAGGTGATTTTTAGCCAAGATTTCTGATTTGGGAGTTCGTTTGGGAGACTTCTGTATCAGCATCCTGATACAGTTATAAATTTTTATATGTGATATTGTAAATAAAATATGCTTAAATCGAGAAGCGATTGGACCTGGATGGGGTAATTGCAATCGTTTATTGCAATTGGTTGCAACTAAGTTTCAATTACATGTACTTGAAAATAGTTAAATACAATTTGAAAAATTGGTGTAATTGCAATTACTTAATTCATATACTTTTCCAATACATGTACAAAGTACATCGCAAATGCATTTAAACCACCCCTTTTCTTACAAAACACTTTAAATTAATTACTCTGAAGCATGCTTTGACAGTCTTAAAGACCGTTAAAAGCACGGTCAAAATAAATCTAAACAAAATATTTATGTTTTAAAATGCGGTCATCCGCTTTTTGAATAATCTTTCACTTATGCTTATTCTTAAAGGCTACATACACGCGCCTTGTGATCGTTTCTTTTGGTCCCTTGTCGGACAGCGGATGACAGTATTTGTAAGAGTACTTCGCCCGATATTTTATGCTTATTGAAGACCCTGCATCCATGAAAAAATGGATACATGGATGTAGAGTTGTTCAACATTTAGCAAGTAAATACCACTCAAATCAGTACAACGGACTGTCTTGAACTTACTGTAAGTAAGAAGTGTTTTTTACCATGTATTTGTAGAGACTTTGTCTCATGTGCATTTACTCCATATCCTTTTATTCACCATTTGCTTTTTGTTGAGGGCCTTAATGTGACTTCAAGATGAAGAACAACAATGAAAGCGGTGTTTAATTTGCTTAATTTTACCATGAATTAATAGGGATTTGTCCCTTGTGCATGTACTCCAAATCCCTTTATTTGTTCATTAACAAGTGGAGTTTGTCTCTGGTGCATTGGGGAGTCCGTAAAAAACATTCCCCGTGCTTGAGGTGTGTCTGATCTTTTCATTTTGTCAATTATGGTGTACTTTTTCATGTTAGACATTCTCATTTGAATGCACTATCAAAATTCTTTTTTTTAAACTATTTTCTGGAAATCTGTATATATATTGCCCACATCTCCCAGTTTTTCGCATTTTTTTTCTTACAATCAACGCGGTGTTATGCTTGTTGACGACAATGCATCCATGAAAAAATGGAAACATGGATGTAGCGTTGTTCAACATTTAGCAAGTGAATTCCGCTGAAACCAGTGCTACGGACCGTCTAGAAGTTGCAATAAGGTAGGATTGTTTGCTCTTTGTTGAAGGCCTCATAGAGACTTCAAGATCAAAAACAACAATGAAACCGTTGTTCCATTTTCTAATTTTTTTCTTGTATTTATAGGATTTGGTCCCATGTACATTTACTATATATCCCTTTAATTCTTCATATTGAAAATGTTTTTTTTATAATCATTTTGTGTCACATATTTGTTCAATTTTATTTTACAAACATACATAAACTTGTACTCTACAAATGTGTTATCGATCTGTTGTCACTTTTAATATTGTTCTAACACCACTTTGTCACCTACATTCATAACCGAAGAATTTATTTGTCATTTGACTACATTGTTATCACAGGAGGGTAGTATAGTATAATTTTTTGAAATTGGCGACCAAAAAAAAAACAAAACAAAAAACAAACAGAATGGTGACTTTTGTGGCAACATATTCGAAAGCCAGAGCCATCCATGTACAAGGGCTAGTTCAGAAAAAACGCAATAAGCCAGCGAAGTTCTTTAATGTCAGCTTCCTATATATAGATGATTTTCTGTCATTGAACAATCCTAAATTTAAGGATTACATACATCTTATATACCCAAATGAACTCGAAATAAAGGAGGCTACTGATACACCCTCATCAGCATCATACCCGGACCTATGCCTCTACATTGACAACTCTGGACGCCTGACAACACAACTTTACGACCAACGTGATGATTTCGACTTTCCAATAGTGATCTTTCCGTTTTTTAGCAGTAATATTCTCACATCTCTGGATATGGCGTGTGCATTTCTCGGCTCATTCGTTATTGCCGTGCCTGCAGTTTGTACAGCAATTTTGTTAACAGAGTGAAATTAATGTCTCAAAAACTTATACATCAAGGGTATGTTCAGTCACTGTTAAAATTGTCACTACAGAAGTTTCACAGTCGTCACCATGATTTGACAGACTGTTGCAATGTTTCTATTTCTCAAATGCTATGAGGACTTATTTGGACTAACTTCGGTAAAAATAATTGGGGGTAGACCATTTCAGAAAGTATGTCCCTTGCGTTCGTACCTCATCTAAGGTAACAGCCAGAGGGGACATACTTAAACATTGGAACTTATTGAGGGAAACAATTGGTCATATTAGTCTTTTGATGGTCTTCCTTGCAAGTTGTGTCTCTTAGGTCCGTATTACATCCACGATTGCCGCCAGTGGGGACCACAGTTGGACATTGCTTCCTTTAGGATCAATTTGGATCAACTGAATTACAATAATCCTTGGGTAGTCTTCTTTATAAACTATGTTGCTCATGTCCGTAGCTCAAGATTACTGTCAGCAGGGATCATATTTTGACATGGGTGCCTTTGGGGCAAGTTAAAATTAGTAGTACCCAAGTTGGCAACAATAGTCATTGGATAGTCTTTCTTAAAATTGTGTCACTTTGATCCAAACCTGATCCAAGCTATCTGGCCGCAGGGTTGGCCCTGTGTCTGATGAAATCAGATCACCAGTTGAATCTTGGCATCTTTAGGCCAAGCGAGAGATACAGGCTCTTGTAAAGCTTTAATGTACTACTTCCGTCCTCATTTGTCATGTCTTGGGATTAGCAGCGTATATACAACTGGTGGAGTTCGGGCAGTTCAGAATTTTAACAAATGATATACATCCCATAAACTTATTACTTTATTCATAAACTTTATTCAATGCATTTTATATTCATAACGTTTTGATGCAATAAATCAATTATTTTCAGGCAACATTGCAAAAGACAGAGAATTGTGTGATTTAAAAATAATTTTAAAATATGCTTGGTACCCAAGGTAAAATCCAACATGATGTCTGCACCATGTAATCCAAGATTGTCGTCTCCTTCATGTCTACTGTTATGCTCTATATGAGTTTTCTCTAAATCATATGATTTTCAAAGAATATTTTTACTTTTGTTTGGTGAGGGGGATAATAAGTATTACATATAGTTACTGTATTCATTTTTTATTAAATTTTTATCACCCCGTGAGGTGAATATAACCTAATGTTTAAAAGCTAGGGAGAACGAAGTTGTACTATAAACCATGAATATTTAAGTAGTGTTCCAGCTAAGAGTAATCTTCTATTTGCCACTCATTAACTCCATTCTCTACTTTTTCAGTATCTACTCAGTACTTTCTGATCTGCTCGTCATCAGCCAGTCCCTCAAGCCTTAATTCTTTTATTTAATATATACTCCATTCATTTTAGTTTGTACATCACCAGCCAGTCCCTCTAGCTGCCTGTTTTATCACTAGCTATATCACCAACACTAATTTCTTCCTGCCATTAAGGTCCTCATTGGTTTCTTTTTTTCCGACAAGAAAATCATTTTGGATGTTTATTAGAATTGTCTGTCAACGTGTTAATACATGTTTTTTTTAAAACTAGCATTATCTATTTGAAGGCCTGGCACAAAGTGATTAGGGATCCAGTATTTATGTCTCATCTCCCCGATTCTTTGTACTTGTCCATAATATAATTTCTATTAAGTACTTACCAAAAAAAAAAAATTAACGCTTACATTATTGTCTTTCACATGTTACACCACCAATGTCTGTTTGAATTGCTTAAATGACTTGAATTCAGTTAGTATGAACACATACTTTTTTGTTAAGAAAGTGGAACAGAATTATATTTAGATAAAATTAATGAAATGCTTTTCTTTTGAATCTTGTGTCATCTCCAGACAAACGTAAGATCTTACTAAAGCCATTAAGATATTGACAGATGTAACCTATTTCTTCAACAAATTGTTAAACTGAATTAAATATTAGAGATATTCACAACAAATGATTCTTCACTTATTAAAAACACATTGATTTCCTGTCGATTTCAATTTAATTTGCTTAAACATAAATTATTTATCAATTAAACACAACACATGTCTATATCTACAGCCAGCTCAACTGGATAGTACAGTACAGTTAAGCCTCGAAAAGCAGAGAAAGCGGCAACACGGAATTTTTAAATGAAGTTTAGAAAATTGTAATAAAACAGTAACTTTTCTCGTAACTTTGCCTGATTGATACATTCCAAAGAAACACATGCAAAAATTTGTGAATCACAATATGAAATGCAGCATGTTAAGCGTGTACATGTAAGCGTTCCAAGAATTTATACCAAAACAAAAGAATAAAAAAAATAGAACTATTCATTTAGTGTGGAAGAAAGACAGAAAATCAATGGTCCATGCTAAAAATCAATAGGGTGCTTCCTAATTTGCTTCAGATTTATGCAACTAGCGACCAAAAAAATCAAGTTGGCGATTTTTATGGCGAAATTATTCAAAAGCTAGTGCCATCCCTGTACAAGGTTTAGTTCAGATAAAAGACAATAAGCTAGCTAAGTCCTTTAATTTCAGCTTCCGTTATATAGATGATGATCTTTCATTGAACAATCCTCTATTTAAGGATTACATTGATCTTCTATACCCAAACGAATTCGAAATTAAAGAGAGCACTGATACGCCATTATCGGCATCATACTTGGACCTATAGCTCTGCATTGGCAACTCTTGACGCCTTCAACCAAAACATTACTACAAGCGTGATGAATTCGACATTCCAATAGTGAACTTCTAGTTTTTTTTAGCAGTAATATTCCCACATCTCCGGCATATGGCATGCACATTTCTCAACTCATTCGCTATTGCCGTGCCTGTAGTTTGTACAGCAATTTTGTCAACAGAGCGAAATTAATGTCTCAAAAACTTATACACCAAGGACATGTTCAGTCACTGTTGCAATTGTCACTACAGAAGTTTTACGGTCGTCACCATGATTTGACAGACTGTTACAATGTTTCTATATCTCAAATTAGAATAGATATCTTTTGGTAGATCCAGAGTTTATTACCGACCTGACTACATGTAACACCGACTGTGACAAACTGGACTTTCAATTGGCAGTGTGACCGGTGCCACGCGTGGAGCAGATCATGCTTACCCTTCCGGGGCACTTTCAGAAAGTGTGTCCCTCGTGTTCGTACCTCATCTAAGGTAACAGCAAGAGGGGACATTATTTAAACATTGGAAATTATTGTGGGGAAAAAATGAAACTTAACTTGGTCATATTAGTCCTTTGATGGTGTTCCTTGCAAACTGTGTCTCTTGGGTCCGTATTCCATCCACGATTGCCGCCAGCAGGGACCATAGTTGGACATTGCTTCCTATAGGATAAATTGGGATCAAAATAAATTGGGATCAAATTAAAAACAATAATCCTTGGGGAGACTTCCTCATAAACTGTGATGCTCATGTCCGTAGCTCCAGATGGCCGTCAGCAGGAATCATATTTTGACATTGGTGCCTTTCGGGCAAGTTGAAACCACTGTTCTGAAACCACTTGGCTTATTAGTAGCACTGAACTTGGCAACAATAGTCATTGGATAGTCCCTTTGAAAAATTGTGTCGCTTTGAACCATACCTTATCCAAGATGACTACCAGCAGGATCAGTATTTAAAAGTTGGCCCCTGTGTCTGATAAAATACAGGCTCATGTGAAGCTTTAATGTACGACTTCCCTCCTCATTTGTCATGTCTTGGGATTAGGAACATTCTGAGAGACAATGAGTAGTGATTTAAAACTAATTTCAAAATATGCTTAATACTGAATTCTGCTATTGTTACGATTGTTTTTTTATTTATCACATTGGCTGTAGGGGAAGGTTTGGGCCCAATTAAACTAGTTTAACCCCGCCGCAGCAGGTTTGCCCTGTCCTTAGTCAGGAAATTTATTAAGCTTTTGTGTGTCTTGTCTTTTTTCTAGTTAGTTTACTTTATGTCTATAGGAGTCAAGGATGATGTTTATTTCGCTGAACTTGATTACTCTTTATTCAGGGGCCGACTCCGACCTGCCATTGGGTGCCGGGTTTCTCACCGGTTATTGAAGATCTTATAATGGCTTTGAGTTGTTATTACTCCCCTTTGGGTCGTTGTCTCTTTGACACATTCCCCGTTTCCCTTCTTTTTTCTATTAATACCCAATGTAAAATCAAACATGATGTCTGCACCGTGTAATCCAAAACTGTCGTCTCCTTCATGTTTACGGTTATGCACCATATGAGTTTTCTCTAAATCATAAGATTTTCAATGAATGTCTTTTGACTTTTGTTGGTTGAGGGGATAATAAGCACTACATAGAGTTACTGTAGTTAATACATGTGACGTAGATTTTGTTATTAAATTTATCTCCACTCCGTGAGGAGAATATAACCTGCTGTTTAAAGGCCAGGGGAACGAAGTCGTATTATGACTAAATATCGAAGTTAGTGTGAACTTACTTTCTGTATATGCGCATTTCGACAACTGATATCTCTTCAGTGCAGATAAAATATAAACGTTTGAAAGACCATAAACTCAAAGATATTTAAAAACTGATAGAGAACAAATAACCAATATGATATAAATGTAAAGCAAAAATCAGCTAAGGACAGAGCTTTGCATGAGGAATATTTTCCTTAGTATTCAACAAAATTTACAAAAACTTAAATATTGTAAGGTTAAAAAATAATCGGCTTTTGGGCCAGCACCGGAGTACTGACTACTGGGTTGGTGAATACCCTTGGGGACTAACAGTCCACCATCAGTGAAAGCATGAGTACTTAAGTAGTATTCCAGCTAAGAGTAATCTTCTCTTTGCCGCTTAATAACTCCATTCTTTACTTTTTTTCAGTATCCACTCCATACTTTCTGATCTGCTCGTCATCAGCCAGTCATTCAAGCTTTAATTCTTTATTCAATATATACTCCTTTCATTTTAGTTTGTTCATCACCAGCCAGTCCCTCCATCTGCTTGTTTTATCACTAGCTATATCACTGACACTAATTTCTTCCTGTCATTAAAGTCCACGTTGGTAACTTTTTCCCCAAAAGAAAATCTCCTCTGATATTGATTACAATTGTCCGTCCAAGCGGTAATGCATGCATTTTCTAAATAAGAATTATATATTAGAAGGACTGGAAAAAAAGTGATTAGGGAGCCAGTATTCATGCCTCTTTCCCGATTCCTTGTACTTGTCCATAATATAAGTAATGGATCCATTCTTTTGTTATTTGCTTTTGGTAAAATCAAACGGTGGAGGTTTTTTATTAGCAAGAATAACTTATATTTGACAAGAATTTTGTATCATCCTTCTTATTATTTTATTCATTATCATTTATCTATCAGTTTTTTTAACATCTTTGAGTTCATGGTCTTCCAAACGTTTAGATTTTATCTGCACTGAAGAGACATAAGTTGTCGAAATGCGCATATGCAGAAATAAATTCACAGCAACTTCAGTATTAAGTAATTTGTTACCACTGGGTCGATGCCACTGCTGGTGGACTGTTAGTCCCCGAGGGTATTTACCAGCCCAGTAGTCAGTACTTCGGTGCTGACCCGAAAGCCGATTATTTTTTGGAACCTTACAATATCTAATTTTTTATAAATTTTGTTGAAATCTAAGGAGTATCTCCCTCATGCAAAGCTCTGTCCTTAGCTGATTTTTGGCTTGACATTTAGATCATTTTGGTTATTTGTTCTCTATCAGTTTTTTTAACATCTTTGAGTTCATGGTCTTCCAAACGTTTAGATTTTATCTGCACTGAAGAGACATAAGTTGTCAAAATGCGCATATGCAAAAACTAAATTCACAGTAACTTCGGTATTTAGTAATTAGTATTTTATTTACCAACCCCAATGTGAGCGAAGCGATTCGTGGTTGGTACTTGTAAACACTTTTCGTCCTGAAGCGCAAGTGGGAGGAGCTAAAAGGAGCTAAAAGGAGCTAAAGATGTATACGAGGTTTCGGAACTGAATATGCATCTTGCGCCGAAGGCGCGACCACAACAAAACGGATACTAAATGATGAAATAAATAGTATAAACAATTTATCATTATGGCACGTGTCAAAGGCACGACCGGATCACCAAACAGAAAACTGGTCTGTATTTTGTATTTTCGAACACGAAATTACACGAGACGGCAATTTCGTGTGTGAAAATAGATGATTATGGAAGTAAATGTCGTGCCGAAGGCACAAATAATATGAACAAATTGATACAGCTGTCATGCCGCAGACACGACCACTACCAACATAAATAAAGAACAAATAACAGAAAAAGTGTGGTTCCCCATGACAACGCGTTCGTCATTCGGCAAACATTAGGTGTCCGTAGCAACGCATTTCCTCCAAGTATCTAAGTCGTGCCGAAGGCACGACCACTTGGATAAGGATAAAACTGTTGGGCAGAAGGCACGAATATTGTGATTAATAGCAACAATAAATAGCGTTGACGTGCCGAAGGGAGCCCATAGCAACGTACCCCCTCAACTTCAAGTATCATGACATGCATAAAAACGACGAACGCGGATGTCATGACAACGTAAATAAAGATGACGGTAAATTGTTAACAAATGTTTATTCAATCATTCATTAAAAATATGCCCATGTAACAATTCAAGTGACTTCATCGATGATGAAATTGCTGTGAATGACAATGTCTTGCCTTGAAGTTTGATATTCCCTTTGCCTTGCCTTGGACCAAGGCTATTTTATAGCCTACTGGAGTGACTATTTGACTGAAATCTTTCAAAATGAAATGGCATTACGCTTTAAAACACAATAATGCTCAAATTAATGTGAAAATCGTCAGTCTTCAAATGAAAACAACCAAGCGTCTGCTACATCGGAAATATGTACATTCAAGGACCGACAACTACAGGAGTGCTGTTGAGATTGCAATGCATTCAGAGGTAGCCAAAACTGGTGAAAAGTATATGTTGGGAATAATCAGACAAGATGTGAATTAGAATATTTTACTATGATTGGAGAGTGTATTTAGGGATTTTAAGCACACCTGTCAAGTCTCACACTTCGCTATTATCAATACAATTTTGATACAGTGACGACCAATGATGTGAAAAAATATATCAGGGGGACGGGGGCTAAAATATAAATATTTCCACTGCTTTATATTTCTATTGAAGAACTTCAAGTTTTCACATGTCTCAAATTAACCCCTCTCGCAGCTCTGCTGCAATTTTCTTGTTTATTTTATTATTTTTATTTTTTTTTATTTTCTTTTGTTTCAATCAGGAAAAATTATTATTTGTTATCGAATTATGAAAGTTTTGTAGTTGTGAAGGTCTAAAATCAGTAGAGAAACAAAGAGGAAGATAAAAAAAATAATTGAATTAATTATACATGTATTAGTTTAGTCGTTTTAAACATAACTTGGTGAATATTTTTATATAAACTACTTATTTCTATTAATTACTTACCGTAACAAAGGCTAACACTTACATTTCTATCTTTCCCACGTTACACCGTCAAAATCAGTTTGATTTACTTATATTAGATGAAGTCAGCAAGTATGAAAACCTACTTTTCTGTCACCGTGTAAGTGAAACAGAACAATAGATAAATTTAATGAAATGTTTTTCTTTAGCATTTTTGTCATCTCCAGACAAACGTATGATCTAATTTATTTCATAATAAGATTGACAGATGTTTCTCATCTCTTTTACAAATGTCTAAAGCGAATTAAATATTGAAGATATTCATAACAAACAATTCTTTACAAAATAAAAAAACACATTAATTTCTTGCCGATTTCAATTCAATTTGTGTCGTTCATGAATGCATTAAGAATTAATAAATTAATAAATAATCAGTTTGTACTGATTTACTCAATTCATGGTGACTATTTCGAAAACCACTGTAATGCAGTTGAATGAGACACTTACAGTTGGGTGCAGTAATAAACTCTCACGAAGTTAACTTAGAATTGTTCTAGAATGGCTCTAGAACAGTTCTAAAAGCAATCATAAAAGCAGTCATTTCGAAGAATTGGTCTGAAAACGGTCAATGTCAAGAACAGTTCTGAAAACGGTCATAACTTGTTTTAAAAGCAGTCATGGTCAGGAGTTGTTCTAAAAGCAGTCATGGTCGGGTGTTGATCTAAAAAAAGATATCGCTAAGAACTGTTCTGATCTCGAGGTTCTGATTAAGAATAAATTTTTCAATATACTTGGAAATCAATTGGGTACTTATAATAACGTTATAGACAAGAAGATTAAAGAAAAAAAATCGCCGAAATCTGGGACTAATGTATATTTAATACAAGTACAAATATATAACATTTTCATATGTTTCTTTTGAAAAAATAAGGAAATTGGAAATGCAGGTGGCGAAAGTAGCCATTCTCTCTGATTAAAATCGAAACATGGCCAAAAAAAAGTCCGGTTCCGGTCTGAAAAGACGCGCATTGGAAAACCAGAGTGGTAAAACAGAGATATTGTGATGATTTAATGACTTTGCATACCGTATTGTGTAATTATTATGTAAAAATGTTTTGATAACACTTTTGAACATTAAAATCTAGTTATTGAGGGAGAAAACCAAAATGTAGTGGATCATAACATTGGCCTCCATTTTGAAAATTTTCCAACGTGAAAATCATCGATGTGTATGAATATTACAACTATGGGAAATGACAAAGATTTACCAAAGAAAGGAAGGACTGCTTCAAGTTCTGCTACCAGAACAAACGGAATCAAAGAATAAAAACAATAGTTGGAAGTGCATGATCTGTACAAATGACTTTACTAAAGTTGACGATAAAGTCGTGCAATGTGAGTATTGCAATCTATTTTTTATTGTACAGAGTGTTTAAATATATCAGATGAGGAATACCAAGGATTTAGTAATCCTTCGTTAATTGGTACTGTCCAAATTGTGAACAAAAAGTAATAAAAAATCTGCGAATTGACTAAGAGATAGAAGCATGCATGGTGCAATGAGTTCTTCAACGTTATTGAGGGCAGAGTAACAAACATAGAAAAGGTCCTTAATGAAAAACACAGCGTTGTACAAGTGGAAACTATTATTGCTAATGCAATGTAAAAAATGAACCATGTGTAGAATTAAATCAGATATGCAATGGTTATATTGAAGGGTCAATAAATAGCAAGGTATCATAAATCCATGCAAGTGCTCAGAGGGAGAAAAACATTATTATACATGGTATTTAAAAGAATCGAATGAAACTTCACCAAATGATAGAAAAATTCACGATACTAAAATTGTTGTTGATCCATTTGATTTTGTTAGTGTTCATACATGGAGGACTTATAAAAAATTAGTAAGACTTGTTAAGCAAATCCGTGAGAATAAAGGGAAAACAGAAATAACAGAAAACCAACACGACAAGTAACTGATATAGAGGGAAAGCAGCGACTAAGCAAAGGCGTACTGAAGCTAATGATCTGAACGAAAAAATATCGTCGGGGAAAATAAAGTGCTTAGAAAGTGGGCCACCATGGGAGAGGAAAGTGGTCAAAATCAGAGTAAAGGGAAACAACAATTAAAGTCTTCAGATAAGAAAGGTGTACATAGAACAGTAACGTTTTTGAACAATAGCTCTGGTGGATCGAATTTTAATTCGTAAAGTTAACATTGTATATACACTATGCAGACAGCTTTTTAAATAAGTTTTATGAATTTCAGCAGAAAGCTATGAGTGATATTGAAAAACCTTACCTTATTGCTATCACTGAAGAGCTACCAAAAAAGTCTAGATATAACATAACAAAGCAGAACTGAGTATAGATGATTACGATTTATTTCCTGGTGAGTTCCAAGCAGGGGCTAAGCGATGTATTATCATATATGCTAGGAAAAGCATCACCTTTGGTAATAGACAGTAACTTTATAGAAAGTCTATGGATTAAGATTAATCTTAAGGGCAACAATAAACTGTTAAAGTCTGTTCACCTTCCTTTGGATAATGGAAATCGTACGATTTCAGCTTTATTTTTACACTATTTTTATCGTATTTGGTATGTTTATACATGACTTAAAAATATTGAATTCGCCGTTTTCGGCATGCACAAAAAAGTTTGCAGTCATGTGCATTTTCACAATTTTTTTCAAACGGGTAAACATTTCTTAGTGATGAATTGTCATATTTTAAGGGCGACCAAGTAACTTGATGAAATATTTGACCCGAAATGACCTACCTAATTAAAGCAAGGTGTACTCGTTCGGGTTAAACAATTGCAATCCACGGACTATTTGCTTGTAAACATCGAATGGAAGTTAGCATTACATTAACAATTTCTTTCAAATATTTCTAGGGCCTGGGTGGCCGAGTGGTTAAGGTAGTTCTACTACCACTGTAGTCTACCAACACTGCGGTGTGAGTTCGCACCCACCTTTGCGGATTACAAAAAAGGTGGACTCGAATTACAATCGTAAGTGATCAGGTATGCCATTTACCTGCCCAATTGCAAGGTAAGTTGTTCTCTCCGGGCACTCCGGCTTCCTCCACCACTAAAACTGACCGTCATGAGATAGCTGAAACACTGCTGAAAGTGACGTTAAACCCAATATCAATCAATCAATCAATCAAATATTTCTTTTGTGTTTAATGCATGCAAATTCCAATTACATGTCGGGGTATGTTTTTCAATTATTACATTTACAGGTGTGTTTTCTCTCGAATTACAAGGGGAACCAAGCACATGGTGTAAGCCAAATAACTAAATACCGAAGTTACTGTGAATTTCCTTTTCTGCATATGCGCATTTCGACAACTTATGTCTCTTCACTGCAGATAAAATCTAAACGTTTGGAAGACCAGAAACTCAAAAGACGTTTATAAACTGATAGAGAGCAAATAACCAATATGATCCAAATATAAAGCCAAAATTAGCTAAGGACAGAGCTTTGCATGAGGCAGATACTCCTTAGTTTTCAACAGAATTTACAAAAATTTAGATATTGTTAGGTTTCAAATATAATCGGCTTTCGGGTCATCACCTAAGTACTGACTACTGGGCTGGTGAATACCCTCGGGACTAACAGTCCACCAGCAGTGGCATCGACCCAGTGGTAGCAAATAACTAAATACCGAAGTTACTGTGAATTTCCTTTTCTATATATGCGCATTTCGACAACTTATGTCTCTTCAGTGCAAATAAAATCTGAACGTTTGGAAGACCAAAGTGAGACTTGCTTATTATCTGAGTTCAGGTTATACCTGCCAATACCTATATCAGAATGGTCTTGTCGATAATTGTGCGCCGAAAATATTATCCCTTTAAAAGCATAGAGCATTTTAAAAAGTGATTTTTCTTTCCATTTGCATACAACATAATCAATTTAAAAGTGATTCAAGAAGTGTACAATATTTTTACACAACCATGCAACATCAGGTGTCGAAATATGAAATAATAAAGGTAGCAGAATAGAATTTCCATTATCTAAATGAAGTGGAACAGACTTAAGTCGGCTGTATATATAGAAGCCCATCATAAGATGAGGAAAATTGTAGAGTGTAAAAAGAACTGTTAACTAAAGTATGGGACTTGAAATACTTTCATGGGATTATTACAGGAGACTACAATTACCCAGACATAGATTGGTGCACATGGAATGCAAGAAAAGAAAACAGTCATGATTTTTTAGAATGTATCAGAGACAATTTTCTAAACCAAATAATGGATCAACAAACAAGAAATAGACATGGGCAAGTACCATCACTTCTAGATTTTATTGTTAGTGAATGATAGTAATAATGTTATAAATGATGACTATAGAGACCCATTAGGAACTAATGATCACATTGTCATTAAATTTGCTTAAAGATGCTATTTTGAGCATGAGAAACGAAATTATAAGCGTTTAAACTACTACAAAGGTGATTTTGACTAGACGAGAAAAGAATTAGATATCGACTTTCAAAATGAACAACAAAATATGGACAGTGTCTATGAATAATAAATTTATCATGTTTATTGACATTTTGAACTGTTCAGTCAATAAACACGTACCAAAGTAAGATCCGAAATATAAAGGGAAACACTCAATCAATTAGTGAGACAGTATATAGTATCAAGAGGAAACATAGAACTTTGGAAAGATATATGGAGGATCGCAGTAGAGAAAAATAAGGCCAGAAAGAAAGAAAGAAGTTAACTCAAAAGGAAAGAAAGGAACGTGAAAAACAAGAAGGGGAATCGGCAAAGTTCAAAAGTAAAAAGTTTTGGAAATTCGTAAACCCTAAAAGAAAGTGCAAAAGTGGCATATCACTATGTTTTTACGATAAAGATCCGCCTTTAAAGAACTGCACATGTGTCTTAATCTGGTATGAAGGATATTTAATTTTCTATCTCCAAATTTGAAATAATCAGATGGTTTTGATAATTTCGGTTTTACTATTCTTTTAAAGATATTAAGATTTCTAGAATTTCGTATTTCAGAACTTAATTGATTCCAGTCTTTTGCTGTAGAATAAAAGAATGATTTCTCTGAATTTGAAAGTCTTAATTGGGAAACAACAAAGTCATTGCGTTGGCGTAGATTATAATTCGACGCGTTGTTCAACATCGGAGTCACCAAATCCGTCAAATAATTAGGTGCAAGATTATTCTTTATTGTGTAAAACATGTTTAAGCGTTTCATCCGTCTTCTAATTTCTAATGTCTTCCATCCCGTTTCATAGTATATGGACTCCCGACTGGCATATATTAGTAGACCGGTTACAATTCGCCCAGCTTCTAGTTGGAGCTTTTCTAAACTATCAACATCTTGTTGACTACACCCATCCCAAACTTCTGAAGCATATTCCATAATGGGGCGAATAAAGGATATATAAATTCGGTCCAAATAATTTCTATTTAGAATATATTTAAGTTTCCTAAAAACTGCCATTTTTACCCACAGATTGAATAATATTTAATATGTGCGAGTGGAATTTCCCATTACTATCAAACGTAATACCCAAATGTTTATGCGTTGATACAAATTCTACAGTTTGATTTTGAAATAATACATTGATGTCTTGTGGTATATGTCGATTCGTAATTAAAAGCGCCTTTGTTTTCTGAGGGTTGAAATTTATTAGCAATGACTGGGACCATTCCGAAATTTTCTCAAGATCAATATTCATTATATCTTCGATAGTATGAGGGTGTTGGGAAGCATATGACAATTATGTATCATCCGCATAGAGTCTAGTGAAACTTAACAAATCATCAGCAATATCATTAACATATATCAGAAAAAGAAGAGGGCCAAGAACAGACACCTGCGTTCGTTTCATTCAGAGACGATTTTAAATTGCAAACAAACACACGTTGATTTCTACCAGATAGATAACTTTCAAACCATTTATAAAGATCACAAGAAATACCATCAGTCTAGATGGCATGATGTAACTAGTGAGATCCCTCAAGGATCAGTATTGGGACAAATATTGTTTGTTTTCGCACTTTTGAGACACAGCAATTCCTATTTTTGGCGGTGTGAGATTTACGCTAGTGCAAGACGAAAATATCACGTGCAGTTTAGCGACAAATATCATGTATTGCATATTATGGTCTATAGTCTACATAAGTGTTTTTAATTTGCGTTTTATATATATATTTTTTTATCATATGAAGTAAAATTTCAGTGTATTAAACAAGTATAATCGTCCCTTGAAATATGGCACGTTCGGGTATGCATTCCAGATTTTATTATATTACAAACAGGAACATAACTCCCTTTGTAAACAGACACAAAAGGGGTGATTTTTTTTGCGGGGATTTTTGTATGTTTTAGGGTAATACAGTGAGAAATAAAACTCCAGTGGAAATGCAAGACAAAAGAATCTCCGACACCCTCGGGTAAGATTTTAATAATCTCGGACTAGAAATCTTAAACTTGGATGTCTGAGATTCTCTTGTCACGCACTTCCCCTGGTGTTAGATTCTTAATATCTTCATAAATGACTTGCCACAAAGCTGCCTATCTTTTACTCTTTGCGGATGATACAAAACTATTTAAAGAGATAAAGGACAATTATGATTCAGAAGTCCTACAGCAAGATCTGAATAAACTATACGAAGGAGCAAATCTTTGCTATTGAAATTTCATCAGGACAAGTGTAACTTACCGATTTATAATAAAAACAAAACATATATGGAGAAGGTTTACACAATGAATACATATAGCTGAGAAGTTACTGAACTTGAGAATGTAGAATACTAAAAAAATATAACTGTCACAATAAATAGAAACTTAATTCAGCTGCAAATCAACAAAGCCAATCAGATTTTTGGACTCGCAGGAAGATCATTTTTGTATTTGGACAACAAAACTTTCTCTCTATTATTCAAAGCTTTAGAAATACCGCATTTCGAGTGCGCTAGTAGCATATGGTCACCAAACAGAAAGACGGATATTAATGCAATAGAAAACGCACAAAGACATGCCACAAAAATGCTACAACAACTGAAAAATCTCGATTATGAAGAGAGGCTAAATATAAATAAACTAAAACTGTCAACGCTGAAATTCAGACGCATGAGGGGAGACTTTTAAAATACTCACCGAATATACGATGAACGAGTAATAAGTGATTTTTTTTTCAATTTAGTTAAACAAAAACAACAAGAGGAAATTCACTCAAACTAGAAAAACAACACTGCAATAGAAATATAAGAAAATACAGTTTCACAAACAGAGTGATTGATATTTTAAACAGTCTGCCAGATCACATTGTTACATCAGTTCTAGAACAGATTAGGTAAGCACTTTGAGAGTAACCAAATGAAGTACGATTTCAACGATGTATACAGACCAATAACCGGAACAAAAACGGCACAAACTAGATTAGACGAAGAGGAGCTGCCTTTAGAGAACCAAATGGTACTGCGGGCAGAAACCACATGAGGTAACACAAGGTAGGTAAGATATTTCATGATTGCTGGCATTGGTTTTAATTCAAATTACAGGAAGTTTCATGATTGCAGGCATTAATATTACATCTATACAGAAAATGTCTCTTCTGTCATCTGCTTTAAGTCAACAACTGATTTATTTTACCAAAAAAACATTAAAGCCGAGCTGAAATACCCAAAACACATTAATATTCACCCCAACTAAAACCTAACGACAAAGGGACAATTTCTGTATTCGCGATGCCTGCAATAATAAAACTTCCTATCATACCCGGGCTATTATTTACGGAAAAGGAAAAGTGTATTCAATACGGAATAATCACGTCCGATCGCTACAAAGATAGCCATTTCGGGACTTTTCTAACGCACATAATAATGACCACTTTAAAAACTGCTCTAGTGTATGACCACTTTTTGAACTGTCAATGAACTATGGCCATTTTTATGACCACATTTAGAAGTATGACAGCTTTTAAAACAGTTCCACGTAGAACCAATTATGACCGCTTTTAGAACTACTCTAAGTTAACTTAGAGCAGTCATAATTAATGACCGTTTCTACAATTTGTTCTATGACTGCTCTAAGTTAACTTCAACTTGGGTCGTTTTAACCTGGATATGGGATGTTGTGTCCTTGACATTTACCTCATTTCTTTTCTTTTTCATATTCAAGTTAACGTTAAAACAATTCTAAGTTAATTTAGAGTTAATTTCGACGAGAGTTTATGTCTGCACCCATCTTTAGAAACAATGACAGTAGAATACAAGGTATTTTTACCAGAATCGAAGTAAAAAAACATGACAAAAAAAAAGAAAATATAAAAACAAAAACATAAGATAACTACAAATTATGGATATAAAAACAAAACATTCAGAATGTGGTATTACGTTCTCGCAAGACTCCGTGAAATCTAGCTGTTTTCAGTTGGGACACCTGTACATCATATTTTTATGACCATGACATCATTGAAAAATATGACACAAAATGAAGAAACGAAAAATCCTAATCTGTTGAAGAAAATTCAATTAAAATCGACAGGAAATCATAGTGTTCATATGTTAGAAATAAACACTTTTAGTCATAGGGCCTGTAAGTCTCGTACAATTTTGGAACTTCCGGGATCAAAATTTGTACCCGGAAGTTACATTTTAAACCAAGATATAAGACGTTTCAAACAAACACTTGAACGTCACAATCCTATTACGTCATGTTTTTGCGGGAAACGTTTTCAAATTGCATATTTATCGTAGATTCTCGTTAGTCACATGACAAGACTTACAGACCCTATTGCAAGTGTTCTAACAAACATTGACTTTTCATGCTTCAACATTTTTGACATGACATGACTTGATACATCCCCGTTGCTCACAAATAGGCTGCGTATACAAGTGTATCTTACAAATAACTTGAAGTCTTCCCCCAAAAGTGTTTCACGATCCTGTGGACTGCTATGAAATATCTGTTTTTCAGATGATAACGGATCTTTCCCTTTAAAAGTTAAGGATTGTTGTTTCCTCTACCGGATTTGAATTTACCACCGGATTTTACTTGTTCAACAAGGCGGGTATCTTTTTAGAAGCTGGAGATGCTAAATCTACCGTTGCAACTGATCTCACCCATGTTTTTACTGGGTCCGTGTTGTTCATCTTTATATGTGTGTGTGTGTGTGTGTGTTTCTGTTCCGAAGTCAGGTTATGTTTTTTTCTGGTGTTGCCATTGTTCTTAAATTGTTCCGTATTTTCCGAAAAATCTCTTTGGTGGAAAGGTTCGGAAGTAGTTTGTTCACGAAAAATGTCAACGAAATACTGAAGACTTCCAGTTTTGATTAGCAATTCACAAATTTCCCGAATTGGTTGTCACATAAATATAAGAATTTCAATAAATTTAGGGTCATTTCTAAGTATTATAGTCCCAACTTTAACTCTAAAAGAACTCTTCTTTTTGCAATTATACCCATTAACCATATGCTTTTCAGTTACTTTCAGTGATAATGATAAGTTTCAGAAGTCAAATTTAAAAAAAAAAATATTCCTTTTTTAGTAATTTCCGGAAACTCTCATAGACCTGTAAGTTTTGAAACTTCTTCAATTCTAACAATAATTTAGGTTTTTTTCAATAGCAAAATTGCAAAAACCTTTGAATATTATTTTGATAATCTACTGAAACTTTTTTCAGACCTGTTTTTATTTTTTTATTTTTTTTTTTTCGAGCTCTACTTAGAAATTACATTTTCTTTTGAATTTCTTACAGTAATAATGATTGTTTCAATTAGGTGAATAAATACACTTGAGTTCCAAAAAGGAGAGACAGGGGTTTCAATGACTGGTGGCGTGGTAAACTGTGACAATAATTTAATTTCTTACTTAGATTTTGTGGATTTTACATCGAATCACTTGCATTCGGGTATATGATAATCAATGATTTTGCGATTGTCGTTTTTATAGCATATTCAAACTTGTTCAAATTGGCGATCAAGAACTTCAGAGGCTAAAAAATTCGTTATCACAAACTAGTTAAAACCTTTACTAAATTTTATCACCGATATAAAGACTTAGTTCATAAATACAATGCAACCTGTAAACATCTAATCAAGACTGGTATTTTACATCCCTTATTTTACGGTAATGTTTTACATAAGAGTAAAAAATACTTAAACTCGCCTAACAAACTTATAAAACCTTTAAATCGTCTAATTCATAAGGGTTATAATTACGGTATTGTCGTCAAGTCATTATGTATGGCCTTCTTTGGTATTAACATTGATTTTTCTATAGGGTCTTTGCATTTTAACTAAACACATTCTAAATTTCTAAAATCTGTATTGCATGGTTATGTATAGGGCCTGTAAGTCTCGTACAATTTTGGAACTTCCGGGATCAACAATTGTACCCGGAAGTTACATTTTAAACAAAGATATATGACGTTTTAAACAAAAATCTAAACGTCACAATCCTCTGACGTCATGTTTTGGCGGGAAACGTTTTCGAATTGCCTATTTATCGTTGATTCTCGTGAGTCACATGACGAGACTTACAGACCCTATTCCGGTATATGCATGAAATCATTATGCTAAACTCCTAACAGGAAGGGATCTTGGTAGAAGCTGTATACTGAGGGTACATAACTTACTTTGTCAGTTGGTAATGGATCTGGAGCTGGCATGTCAGTTAACTGCTAGTAGTCTCTTGTGATTTCATGTTTATGTCCGTATATTTAGTTCTTTCAGTTTCATTTTTCACAATTGACTCAGTCCTGTTGCCAACTGAATTTTACTGTTGTTACACTTGTTTTTTTATTTATCACATTGGCTGTAGGGGGAAGGTTTAGGCCCAATAAAACTAGTTTAACCCAGCCGCAGCAGCAGGTTTGCGCCTGTCCTAAGTCAGGAAATTTATTAGGTCTTTGTGTGTCTTGTCTTTTTTTCTAGTTCGTTTACTTTTTGTCTAGGAATCTAGGATGATTATTTCGCTGAACTTGATTACTCTTTATTCAGGGGCCGACTCCGACCTGCCATTGGGTATGGGGTTTTCTCACCGTTCATTGAAGATCTTATGGTGGCTTTGGGTTGTTGTTGCTCCCCTTTGGGTCGTTGTCTCTTTGACACATTCCCCGTTTCCCTTCTTTTTTCCAATTTATATATGACGGTCCGACAGAACAGAAACGAAAAGATTCAATACTTAAACGAGGATCAATTGATCAGCAATTCGACACTAAAACACAAAAGTCAACGGAAATGTCATTGTTTTAGACAGCAATAAAACATGAAGTAGTAAACTGCACATCAACTGAAGTGATAACAGTTCTTGACTTTGATTATCTTCACATCGACCTCAGTCACAACTCAATCGGTGAGGTTTGTATGTACGATTATTTATACATGATCTACCATATAATCAAATAATAACATCCTTATATTTTCAGCATGAGAAACGTCGATTACATTGGCTTTAAGCACACAACAGTTCTCTACACCCTTTCATTCAATACTAGAATCTATATACAATAAAACCTGTTTGAGAGACCACCTGTATTAAGAGACCAACATGTTTTTAAGAGATCACTTAAAATTTACACTTCATAGCAAAATAAATGGAATTAACCTCTATTAATAGACCAATAGACCATCTGTCTTATACGACCGCGTTTTCCTACTCCCTAGAGTGGTCTCAAATTTGGAATTTAAATCACTTAAATGCATTTGCTTTGTGTAAGGTATTTGCTACAAAGACAGAATGAAATAGGACTTGGGAAACTACCATTAAATAAGATTTTTGTCGGATATCAGTGATTATTTTGTCAGAAAAAAGTGTGAATCGAGGAAATGACATAACTTGAAAATTATTAAATCATTTTATAGTTGTTATTTTTTGCTCTGTAACTTATGATTAAAAAAAAATTGCACTAATGGATCAGAGTTGCTTTGCTTTGTCCGGTTTTATGATTTATTCAGCGATGTAAATTTCGTATCAGTCTAAAATTTGGAAGTTTTTACGCAAATCAAATGCTTTGATTTGTCGATTCCCCTGTAAGAGTTTTTACACACTTTAGACGATTACATAAAAATTATGACTTTGTGTGACGGCATTTCTTGTCGAAAGACATTGGATCCTCTCCGCTACATACGATACTTCATCGCAGCTGATCTGCGCTGAGCTCCTATACATCATGTACTTCGTTGCAACCCTAGTTTAAACCTACGAGGAGGTATCATCCGGTTACCATAAGTTATATTTATATATAGCCTAGGTGACCAAGTAAGTTAGGGCGTTGGACGGAGTGCAGGCGGTGTTGCCATAGATGTCACAACAGCGATGGTTCGAATCCCGGAGAGGGAACTACCAAGAATTTGCTGATACAGATTTGCAGACCTAACAACGTTAGGCTGATTTTCAGACGTATATATAACAAAGACATTATAGCTATTTCACATTGTCGTAGCTTACGGACGTGCTACCGGCCTTCAACAGCGACATTTTATTTACACAGAAAACATAATGATATAATACGAAACAATATACTGGAGGTTAAAGTTAAAAAAAACGCGTTGTTTGTACTGCAATAAAATACTGCACTGCTGAAGCAGTAAAGTGTTATTTTCTTTAGTATTTATCCCGTAAGGCTTGTAAGTGCGTAATTTAGTTTTTCCATAAATTTTCTTGCGTCTTCCTGTATGTTTCATCCCCCGTCAATATTTCTATCCCCTATACATGGAAGTCACCAAGCGTATGGTCGTTCGCATAAAAATGTTTGACCACTTCGTCGTCGCACCTATTTCAATATCTAGAGATGTTAATAGCATTCTTTGATATAATTCGCATGTTTCTCAAATATATACATAGGAACTGCATTTTAAACAGTAAATTCCATAAACTACGTTCTTGCTTTTACAATTAATGTGATTTTTGACATGGTATATATTTCCGCGAAAGTCTGTAAAGGTGCTTGAGTTTGATATATACGGACAAAGTGCAATTTTTTTCTGACAAGGATAACAACACGGGGGTTATCGAAAATAACATCCTGTTATGTTTCTATGCACTAAAATATCCTGTAAATTGTTGTCACGACGATGTGCCAAAATCGGTTGAATAGGAAATATTTCCTTCATTCGGTCCAAAGTATGAAGGGCAGACATATTTTTTCATAGAATATTTTCAACATCCGATTTGATCAGTCAATGAACATGGCCACCAACATTGGACCAAAAGGGAAGAACTAAGTTTTTAATCATCTCCTCTGTGAGTATAAAATAAAGGACAAGGTGCGATAACGGGCTTATTTGGCCCTAAATATCGGTGAATTGTTTTAGTTGCGCCTGAATATTTTCTTTAATGTTCTTTGTAAAGTTCAGATCCCACTAAAGGAAAATAATAAACAAATTAGAACCATTAACGTCACAATAGGTACAGTTTTGACGTCATGTTATTGCTACTTTTGAATTTGGCATAATTTCAAATGGTTTTTCTAATTGGAAAAACAATGTAGCAGGCGAAATCGCTTAAATTTCTTTTATTCTACAAAATGTGCAATTCTTCCCATCTTCTACACTAAAACTCAGTTACTGTACATCAATACTCAAGTAATCTATTTACTGTTAACACATAACTATAGAACATCTCAACAAAAGATATTGTGAATTCAAGCAAGAAAAATTTTAGGCAAAATCAGTCCCTAATAGCTCCTACTCCTGTGTTTTGACATTTTTATCTGAACATGTATCTAATGTCCAAACTAAAACTAGAGATAACATAGTTTTAAGTTTTTGCATAGTATTAGTATAAGCATTGCTTAGATTTTGTCTGTGATATCTTAGTGTTTACTTGCAATGCTAAAACTTGGAGAATCAAACAGCTCTTCTTTTGAAGAAAATTGGCGGCTGAGCATTTTAATATGCAATTAATGAAGGGCCTTTTTGCTATCATATAAACATCATTACCTAACATCAAACAGCGGCAGTAGAATACCGAAGGAACAAAGAAGTGGTATTTAAAAAAATCGAAAATCGAAGTCAAAAGACATGACCAAAACAAAGGATACAGAAAACAATGGCGTTATAAAGCCAAAAATCACAGAAATAACAAAAAACACACCAACAACATTCAAAACCAAGGCTTCCACAGTGTAAACTCCCATGAAACTGGAAACAGGTGCTCCGGAAGGGTCAATATGTCCTGCTATGTGAATGTGAATAACACCCTTCACACTGTAAGGGAGTCATATTTAGAAAAAGTCAAAATCGTTATAGTCACGGGAATACGTGAATCTAGCCGAAAATGTCCGCTTTTATTTGGGACACTGATACGACAAATCTCTCAATGATCTTTCAAAACTTTCAAATAAGGTTTTTTGATCAATAATATTTTGCTATCTCCTATGAGCTTTTGAGATAATTTAAGGAACCATAATACTGGGCTACATACTTTTGACTTGCATCACAATTTAAGTATTTTCTGGCCTTAATTTCCTCTGCTGGTGGATTGCAAGTCCCCGAAGGTATTTACCAACCAAGTAGCCAGTACTTCAATGCAGACCCGAAAACCGATTTTATTTTAAAACTTGCAATATCTTAATTTTACAAAATTTTGCTCAAAACTAAGGAGTATCTTCCTCTCGAATGGTTCTGTCATTAGCTAATTTTGGCTTTCCTCTTAGATCCATTTGTTCTCTATCAGTGTTTACGCATATCACAGTGTGTGGATTTCAAAATGTTTTGATGTGATCTGGTCTGAAGAGACATAAGTTTTCGAAATGCGTATATGCAGAAACCTAAGTTTACAGTAACTATAAAATAGAGATGTTTATATGTACTGAAAAAAGGTGGAACGTGTCAAAGGCTGCTCTTCATGTAAACACTTTTATGTTGTCAGCTAAAATCTTTTAAGTTATTTTGTCTTTTCCATAACATAATTAAAACATTTCAATATTTGCTAATATTTTAGAAACTATAAGAGAAAAATGTTAAACGGCTCTAACGGTCATTTTAGTCTTTTCACATTTCTTTATGAATTTTTAAACAAAAATTGTATTTCTAACATTACATTGGAGGTGAGTCCAAATTCCAACAATATTTTTAACATAACATCACATAACATAACATGACCATTATACTTCACAAGTTACTTTTTATTTTTTGTATTGCTCCATTTCATCAAAATTTATAGCGTTTGTTCATATATTTTGTCTTTTCTCAAACACATTAAAGAGACAGGAGTGCAGCCTTAAAATTCAAGCATACATGTATTAACTATTTTATTTTATGTTTAAGTTTTGCCCGGAATTCATATATTCTTAAAAAACTTCAATATGAAATATTTGAATAGTTCCAGTGTTGCCACATTTAATGTGACAGGCTTTTTTCATAAAAGTTTGATGTTTGTCCCCCGGTTTTTTTTTATTTATCAATTGTTGATAATTTTCAGTCTTTTGTACATGTATCTGACAAATTAAATTTCAGTGAGAACATTGCACCATGTTAGTTTTATATGGTTAAACTGGAGATTATTTTGATTTTTTTAGCAAATCAAAATCGCTTTTGATATTGAAATTAAAATTATCTCCATTTTGAGCTTATATTTAGGAGATAACTGTATTGTATTTGAAGATTTGGAGGCATCAATTGGGGATTTGATGGTCGCAAATTGAGTTTGCTGGCGACGCGTTGCGACCATCAAATCCCCAATTGATGCCTCCAAATCTTCAAATACAATACAGTTATCTCCATTCTAATGTAGTGACAGATTTTAACGATGTTTATTTCATTCATTATTATTGAAATCAACATCAGATAGACGAATTGCAATATTACTCCACGGAAAATATAGTACCAATATATGATAAACAATAATTTATTTATTTTCTTCTAGATTTCAAATAAAACCTAGTATAAAATAATGCAATGTAAAATGATTCATTTTTTCAAAATAATAAACATTTGGCATGAACGATTTTTTAAAACCAAAAGTACATATCATTGTACCAAGCAATATGGCACCAAGAAACAGGTTTTCCGACTGTCAGTCAGAGAGAAAGAAAATTTGTAATTTATTGAGGATTACACGACTGGAAAATATGGTAGCGTAATTTTGGCGTGTGGGTTGTTTTCTGCTGAATGTATAGTAACAGCTGAACAGACGGTTAGTTACTTGTCAAAAGCGTGAAACTCCATCAGTTGTGTATTCGGTCTCGGAGATGGCTACACGATTCGTAGGAAGTAGAATTTTCTGTAGGCCTAATGATAGGACATTCAGAGGCATGCCAAATTGAATGGATCATTGTACGGATATTTACAGATTTCCATCAATTTCGATGGCAATAAAATTATATTTAACTTGAATTGGAAGGCTAAACGTTTGGAAAATGTCCGTGGGTTAATTTCTAATTTAAAATGTTAACTCTGGACATTTGTCGGATGCCACATATCCCATTTTCATCTCTGAAGCTACATAAATTTATTAGTATGAATAAAGGAATGGAATTAAAAGCTATTTTAGCTTGCTTTTAATGGCTAAAAAAAATATCTGCTGGAGTTGGAGAAGAAAGCAACGGATTTTCATAAAACATTTGCAGAGAATAGGATTTTGTTGGGAGAATGGACTGCCTGTGCAGGTAGGTCTGTTTTGGTTGAATGTCAGTCTACGTTACTTTCTGTTCAAGTTTTTAAGGCAATGTTTTTGGTATCGGAGATAACATTCGAATTGTTTGTAGCATGGGCGCTATCGTCTGCATGTCTACATGACGCCCCATCGATATCTGCTTGCGGAGTTTCCCTGTTATTTAAGTAAAAAGATACTTGTTGCAACTCCTCGTCGCGATTTTGTAGATCTCATTCAACATGTGTCATCGCAGGCCGAACGTTTACAATCAGTCAAAGAAGTTGAAGCGATGTGTATTGTCTCCATTTTATTTCATAAACAAACGCGTAGGAATCGTGTCAATTTCAGTAATGTCAACCGTGAAATCTACACCTTGAAAATTATTTAATTAACCAATCAGATAACAGGATTAATGACAAACTACATTAGAATATTAACTTGATACAAGTTGATAACCGACCGATTTTTCTCATTGATTTATTGCTGTAATTTTATAATTTTACGATTTCTTCAATCCCAATACTAGTACTTTTTTCTAGAATCGACATTCTCGTTACAGTATGAACTTCAGGTGAGTACTTGTAACTTACGAATGCCTAGGAAAGACTCATAAAAAATACGGCAAAAAGGCTTAAAACGGCAATATTATCAATCAGATGTAAATTCTAATAGATATAAAAAGTGACAAAAATCTGATCGTTCAATCATATCTCTGCATAAAGAATTAATTCTGATCATATTTTATATTTTTCTATCGGAATGGGAATTTCTTAAATGGTCATTTAGAATCTCAGAGCAGTATAAGGTATATTTCTTTTTAATCAGTATAATAATATTAATGTTGTGTTCTATGTTAACTACGGATATAGTAGTAGCCAGAATGATGGACAACAGTACACTCTCCATCGGGTCGTGTACTTTTGTCCATCACTCTGGCTAGTATTTTGGCAAAGTCAATGTAAATCGCCACATAATATTATTAGTATTCGGCTCTGACCAAGTTAATATTGTAGTGGACATGAACACGGTACGTTTTTTTTTTTTCCAAATCGTTTCCAAATATCAAACTGAATCTTTTCTGAGTAATAATCATAAGAAAACCGTGTTATAAATAAGGATAAAACATTTACTCCTAGCACTTTCTCGGAGTCCGTCTTGTGCATGTCAGCATTAATGTGTCACGGATATATCTAGAAAATTAGACCAGAGGTCGAATACATAAAACTTACTGGGAAGATAAATTGTTTTCTCTCGCAAAGCAAACACGAAATATGATGTCTACTCTAATGCTTGTTAAGCGGTACATCTGCATAGATTTTTAGAATTAGATATTTTTCAATGTAATATCTGCTTTGAATCATTGTATTCTTTTTTTTTTACTTATAAATTTTTTCATGTGACTTCAAAGGTCATTAATTGAAGTAGAAATTACTCTGATACTTTGATTTTTCTAATCACAATAACTGCAAAAACAAACGCATTTCAATTTGGGCGGATTTTTAAAATACCAATACCTTCCGGAGCACCTGCTGATACTACAGTTTTTATAGGGGTTCACACTGCTAGTGCTTAAGTTTTGTGGCGTTCTTGTTTATCTTTTGTTTATGTGTTTCGTCTTCGTCATACTGTCTCAATTCGTGTTGTTGTGAATTGCCGTGACTTTGGATTCATGATTTCAGAATTTCCCCTTTCCTCGTTCTTGCTTCGTTTTTCAATTGCAGATGTATTGCAATTGGGCGTTTTTTAGTTTTGCAATTGGACGGAGATGCTTTAGAAGTAAAATAGAAATTGATATAAAGAAACTTTGGTGACATGACTCGAAAAGTTCATTAAAGTTGTGGGATACACATTTCAAGCCCGACTCGACATGTAAATATGCAGTATTCACAATGTTTACAATACTATTTGAAAGATAATGTTCATTTCTTAGTCTGTGGCTGAAAGACAAAGTAAGAAACACTGCTTTTTTAAACGATGCTTCCATGTGACTTTATGTCTATTTTAGAACAATGTATTTTATCAAATACATGTTATAATAAGATTACGTATGTCACAGGTAGTAAGGATTCGTTTCTGAGAGTTTTCGTCTGACAATGCCTTCTTCGTTTGATAAATTCGAACCTCAATCCTGAAGAAAACACTTAAAATGGAGATAATATCAAATAACTGAAAAAAATTCACATCAAAATTGGCATAGATGTGACTATAATTCTACCTTGCTAAATGCATTTTGTTTTTTAGAGATTGTTTCGTTAATCTTTGCTGGTAAATCACAGGAAATCCGCCCAATTGTAAATTATTTTCTGCCCAATTGAAAAACTTTTTCCGCCCAGTTGAAATAGAAATCCGCCCAATTGCAAAACTAGGGCAAAAACAGAAAAAATGAATAATGAGGGATGTCATTTCTTCCCATTCGATACTCAAATATCTTGATAACCATATTTTCCTAGCAAAAATGTTACAATGAAACAAATATCTCGTATTGGACCGAGGATCTTTTAGTAACAACCTGTTTTGTTTTAAATAAAAATTGGAAGCCATCAAAAGGCATAATTTCGTTACAAATGTTCAAATGTTTAAAATAATATCAGACACTGTAAATTACATGCAAATATCAAGAATATTCACAAACTTGTTAAAATGTTATCACATACAATTTTGAACAATGATACTATGAGAAGTATTCGAAACTGGTGCAAAACATTACAATACCAGCCTTTGTACACAATTCGATTGATGGATTTTCAATGTTTTGATTTTATCTGCACTGATGAGACATAAGTTGTCGAAATGGTCATATGCAGAAAGTAAATTTACAGTGACTCCGGTATTTTGTTATTTATCATCACTAGGTCGATGCCACTGCTGGTGGACTATAAGTGCCCGAGGTCCCCGAGGTTATTCACCAGCACAGTTGTCAAGTACTTCGGTGCTGGCTCGAAAACTGATTTGTTTGGAATCTTGCAATCTAAATTACAACATTACAAAATATTGTTTAAATCTAAGGAGTATCTCCCTCATGCAAAGCTTTGTCCTTACTTAAGTTTTTTTTCCTTTGTACAGGTTTTGATTTTATTGATTTCCAATGTTTTGATTTTATCTGCACTGATGAGACAATAGTTCTCGTAATCACCATATGCAGAAAGTAAATTTACATTGACTTCGGTGTTTGTTAGTTATTTATAATATACTAATCACCAACAGAAATATCCACTCACGTTTTTATGGAATTATGTTTAAAATAAAAGCATTATCATCGTTCTCTCTAAATTATTATCATCTTAAGCATTGTCATTTTACTTTTGAAACAAACACAACTGGCCAAAATTAAAAGGACTTCGGTTGATAGAATCGAGACATAAACGATCATGTGCAGAAAGTCGAAAGGATATTTTCGTCATGCAAGAACAACATTAGCACACTGAATGAATATTGAAATAATTGATGATTCAACGAATTTGCGAAAACGAAGCTGAAAATGATCAGGCACTTTGAGAATTTCTTCCAATATGACCTTATATTAAGTGAAAGAAGACTTTATTTGGTATAAAATTCATCAATGACTTATAATAATTGCGTCAAATACAAAAAAAAGGAAAATGGTTAGAATCATTACGTCAAAGTGAATAACGTCAAAACTCCGTAATTCGACCTTTACCTTATTTTTTCATGGCGTTTTTGTGTTTTTGGATATGTAACAAATACTGTGATTTTTATCAACAAATAATGAAACTAGAATTAAAAAGATAACAGGAAACACCTACAACGGCCGAAAACATAGTCACATGCCACAAAGTAACGAGGAACTGCACAAGAAAAACGCACAATAAAAATACAAACAAACGTAAACAACGATAGGATCTCGGGACAGCCGGACTTGGTACCCAAACTTCCATTTTCTCTGACCCGTTTCCCTATAGTATAACAAACATACAAATAAAACACAAAATAATGAAAAATGAATTTCCGATCGCAATTGACCTATTGAAATTCGCAAAAATGTTTTGACAACTGTTTCGTTAACAGTTTCTCATAAGCAACGACTAAAATTTTTCATAAAAAATTTGCAAGGAACGAATAAAAATTGTCTTCTACGAATTGAACAGCAATTATTTTATTTCTATCATCCCTATTAGAAAGAGGATAATAGTAGGTGGACGTGTCTTTTGTTGATTAGTATATTATTTATGGTCGATTTTAACAAAGTACACTTGTATTTTGTTCAATTATATAAGTCACGTACAAATATTTGACAGAAGCCTTACTGTATAAGAAGGCAGCCGTATAAGAAAAACTATTCTGTGTTGTAAATTTTATTTATAACAAGGTTAGAACACTTGTTAGTATTTCTTTTCTTTTTGCCCCATACAAGTGTTATCTTTGTTGTTAGTCTAAATATGTTACGCATTAAGGCAGAAATCGAATACATAATACTTATCACGACAGTAGATTTTTTGCTCTTACAAGGTGAAAATGAAAAACAAATAAATTGTCCACGCTAACGTGAGTTGAACGGTACGCCAGAGGTTTTTTAATTAGATACTTTTTGATGTAACATCTGGTTTGAGTTATTTGATTATTTTCTATGTCATTCAAAGGTCAAAGGTATTCTGTTTATTCAGGTAAGTAGCAAATGGTGTAAGACAAATAAATGGAATAACTATTGAAATGTCCCTCACAATGCTGGATAATAAGGGATACTATTGGACGATGAGCAATTTATCATTGGTAGTTATAATAATGACATTGTTTTCCACATTTAGGTTAGATAGGTACTTGACTGCGCAGTCTTCTGTCATTTCTAATTTAAGCCCCATTTAAATGCAGTTTTACATGCCTGTGTACTTTTACATAGGTTTGCAAATTTGCACTGGTATGCAAATACTGCATGTAAACGCAACTGCATACGTATGTTAACTTAACAAAGGGTGTAAATTGGCATGAGGTCAATGGCAAGTGTTAATGTATAATGGAACATGTGTAAATCTACGTGGTATGTATTTTGAGGATGTAAATACAAACTAAAAATTCACAGTGTTAAAAATACTGTGTCTTATCTCTGAAACAGAAGAAAAGGTTCTTACAACTTCATTTGAACCATGATATTGGCACAAACACAATGAACTTTTCTCTCTGTGAAATTCATACTCCTCTGATTGCTTTTTCTGATTTTGCATTTTTGGCCTATTACAAGAGGACGTCGGACTCTAATTGAAAAAAATAAAAGAAGGTGTGATGTAACTAAATGTTTTTCTATTAGTCTACAGATTTTCAAGATGAAATGAAAACTTTTAATATTCAAAATTAAAATACACACTTCAGATTAAATGCATAGCAAAAATACTTTTACACACTGACGTACTTTCACACTCGTGTAAATTTACATACTGGTGTAAATTTTGTGCATTTTTTTCTTTCATCTATATTTATTATTTTTTCATTAAAAACCACTTGAAAATAATACAATTATATAACGAGATAACAGTATACAACACCTGAGGTATTCTAGATTAAAATTTGAATTAATTTCATCGGTGGACAGCAAAAAGATAAAAAATAATATCAAACAGAGAGATTAGTGAACAAAATATTGTATATAGCTTTGTAATGATCTTACCATGTATTTATAGGTATTTTGTCCCATCTACATTTACTCCATGTCCCTTTATTTGTTCATTTTTAATTTAGATTTTTGCAGATTATTCAGAAAACAAGTATAAGCTTTCAAAAAGCTTGCATATCCATCGGCGAATAAATAGTTAATAAACAGCTTCGCCAAGAGCGCATGATACGCCCGTCCCCACTTTCAAGCAAACTGATTAAATGATTCTTGAAATTAAAAAACTCCATATGAACAAACATGACAAGGGACTTCCGATATATATCAATTATTTCATCTGATGTTAAACAGTCAAAAATATATATTGTTTTAGGGGTAGTGATGTCTTAAAATAAAAGAATATCGATGTGTTTCATACTTTTTTGAAATAATCAAAGTACTATAACTGTGAACGAAAAATCAATCGACAAAATAAAACGATAGGGAGCTTCCTCTCGTCATACCCAACAATCCTGCAAAGTTTCAAGAAAAATGATCAAAGTGTTCTCTAGTTAGAGTACGACATGTGGACGAAAATTGCAATTTCAAGCTTTTTTGAAATAATCAAAGTCCTATAACTATGTAACGAAAAATCCAACAACAAAATAAAACGATAGGGAGCTTCCTCTTGTCATACCCAACAATCCTGCAAAGTTTCAAGAAAAATGATCACAGCATTCTCTAGTTAGAGTACGACATGTGGACGAAAATTGCAATTTCAAGCTTTTTTAAATAATCAAAGTCCCATAAATCTGGAACGAAAAATCCGACGACAAAATAAAACGATAGGGAGCTTTCTCTTGTCATACTCAACAATTCTGCAAAGTTTCAAGAAAAATGATCACAGCATTCTCTAGTTAGAGTACGACATGTGGACGAAAATTGCAATTTCAAGCTTTTTTCAAATAATCAAAGTCCAATAACTCTGGAACGAAAAGTCCGACGACAAAATAAAACGATAGGGAGCTTTCTTCCGTCATACCCAACAATCCTGCAAAGTTTCAAGAAAAATGTTCAGAGCGTTCTCTAGTTAGAGTACGACGTGTGGACGGACGTACGGACAGACGGACGGACGGACACCGGTATACCATAATACGTCCCGTCAAAGACGGGCGTATAAAAACTAACAAAAAAGATAACATTTTCAATATTTCCTAATATTTTTAGCAAGATTTAGATTTCAAACTGGTTATTTTTTTATATTTAGGTTATTATCGTAAATATATCAGAAAAGCGTGTTTATCTTGATCAAACATCACCTATTCTGTTGTTTTAAGTCACACTGCCGAGCTGATGTGTATACATTTTATTGTTTCTTAAAAAAAAACGGAAACGATAGATGTCCATCTTATCTCAATAACCTTTGCTATTTGTCATGCGTATTGATCTGTTTAATCTTAAGGTTATAAATTTGAATAACACGCAATAACTTCTGTTTCTATAGTCATGTTCTATATAGACATGTCTGTAGCTGATTTGAATTCCATTGTTCACATTCACGCGCTGAAACTCTTCACATTTAATTGTCTTTCTTAATACAAAACTGTTACATTTATCCGTCAATCAGAAATAAGCGTGTCTTTGAGAAAATTATTTGAGAAAACTGTTTCACCCACGTGAAAGCGCGGCTTTTGTCGAAATTTAACGGAAGCTGTATTAAACTAGAGGCATTGCCGACAAATTAAAGTCGATGAAAAAAAATCGTGTACTATTGGTTTATATATTTGATACATCGGCAAACGAATACCGAAGCAAGAACGAGGAAAGGGGAAATTCTAAAATCATAAATCCAAGATCACAGCAATTTACAGCAACACGAATTGAGACAGTATGACAGAAACAAAAAAAATAAAAAAAGAACAACAACGTCACAAAACTAATGCACTAGCAGTGTGAACCCCTATAAAAATTGAGGTATTATCAGGTGCTCCCGAAGGGTAAGCATTATCTGCTCCACGCGTGGCGCGCACCTGTCACACTGCCAGTGAAAAGCCCGGTTTTGTCACAGTCGGTGTTAGTCAGTCCGGTAACAAACTCTGGATCTACCCAAAGATATCTGTTCTCATTTCTGAAACAGAAACATTGTAATGGTCTGTCAAATCGTGGTGACGACTGTAAAACTTGCAACAGTGACTGAACATACTCTTGATGTATAAGCTTTTGAGACAGTAATTTCGCTCTGTGGACAAAATCGCTGTACAAACCACAGGCATGGCAATAGCGAATGAGTTGTGAAATGTACACGCCATATGCTTGGTTGAAAAGTGGGAATATTACTGCTCAAAAATGGGAATTTCACTATTGGAAAGTCGAAATCATCATACTTGTCGTGAAGTTTTGTTTTCAGACGTCCACAGTTGTCAATGTAGAGGTATAGGTCCAGGTAGGATGCTGATGATGGTGTATCAGTGGTCTCTTTAATTTCGAGTTCATTTGGGTATATGAGATGAAGGTTATCCCTAAATTGAGAATTGTTCAATGAAAAAACATCATCTATATAACGGAAACTGAAATTAAAGGATTTGGCTAGCTTATTGTCTTTTTTACTGAACTAGCCCTTGTATGAACCTGGCTTCATACGAAAAAAGAAACACATCTGCTGAAAGTGGCGCACAATTAGCTCCCATAGGTATCCCTATTGTCTGTTGGAAAACTTGTCCTCCAAATTCTACAAATATGTTATCATTCAAATCAAGAATTCCAGCATTGCAATGACATCCTCCTCTGTATACTTTTTGTGTGAATCAATGTTTAACAAAATGTGCCCCATCTTTACCTATCACTTAATATGAATATCTTCTTTCACACTTTTTTGTACAGAAAGACTGATGTATTAAATCCCGGAGTACTGACTTTAGCTTATCGTGTGGAGGAGTAGTATAGAGAGTAGAAAAATAAAATGTTTTGACACTGTTGCAGTGGATGAGTTCAGTTGAAGATAGATATTCTAATAAGTCTTTTGAGTTTTTGAGAATCCACATCTGATTCATTCCACTTGTTGAGTATAATTTATCACTATATATCTTGAAGCCATCTTTGACTGCTGTAAGTAATGAAGTTAGGAGCTTAGAAAGGATTTTGTTGTGCATTTGGCAGACCCATCAATGTATATCTGTTTGTAAGGGCATTTATGAAATTTTGGTACCCAGTAGATACAAGACAGGTTGTTGTTCTCTTCACTAAAACTGATACCAAAGGAAGACAATAGTGATTTGTGATTGTTTAGTATGTCCTCCCTTGGTATCGTGGAGAGTTTGTATGTGTGGTTGCCAAATGAATTGTCAAAGCCCATCTCCTTCATTAAGCAGTCCATGTAGTGTCTTTTGCAGATAAATGTGACTGGGCCTTGTCAGCTTGTACGATGACATAATTGTCATGGAGGAAGGACAATGTTTTTTCTACCTCGGGATCATCGAATATGCTTTTTGAATTGGGGCTACAAAATAAGCGAAAAAATAAGTGAGAACCGAATCGTCAATTCAAAGCGAATAATAGAAGGACAATGGCAACATCGGAAACAAAGAAACAGGGACAAAACATGAGTATTTCACAGAATGGAAAAATGAAGACACACACACACACTAACACAAACACAAAGATGAACAACACCGACCTTTATTTTGATTAATATGAAAATAAAATACATAAAATACAGACATTTTAACAGGTAATATGATTAAGCTAACGTACCAAAAGTATCGACCAAGGAATAAGTGTATTGATTTTGTTATTATATGTATACTTGGTCTATTCGTATTGTTTAATCTCAAAAACGAACAACTTAAAAAAAAACAGAAATCATACGACGGCCTGATAAAGCTGGTTTATTATACAGTGTATCATCCTCAGATCAAAAATTTACCTTGACGAATAGTAGCCTGCATGATTCCAAACAAATCTATAATCATAGATCGTATGGGATTACTTCTGAACAAAGCACCAAATCCAAATTAGTATTGGGTATTTTATCCGCTAATTAACATATGACAAGGAGATTAGCAAAGAAAATACATGGATATCCGCAATGACACAAATGAAAGATATTCTGCCCTTTGTCGTAACATATAAGTTATCCTAGACCACCCAAAAGAATCATCAATTGAAGAAAGCTATGTTATAATGATACCATGTATATTAACGTGTCTAACCATGGATACGTTATAGATTTCGTGAAAAGTTGTAGCTTTGCTTGAAATATTTATATCAAAATTACCCATGCAGACGCTGCGTTAGGTCTAAGGGTAGATGATAACGTATACTTGTGCATTCCACAAATGTTCCTCAGATTATACAAGCTTAACTCTGATCAACTATATAATTCTATATTACGGCTGGACACACGAAAATCCGCGTATGCAATATTGACGAGATGTTTATTGTCCTAGGAGAGGATCTTATTCAAAGAATCGCAAAACGGCAATATTGTGGAAAGAGAATGTGCTCTCGGAAAAATCAATTAAGCGAAAGAAATTATGGCCATGAAGCTCTAGTAGAATGGATACTGATAACAACATAATGGCCATGTATTATCGTGGCAAAGAACACAAAATGTAACATTTAATTACAAAAGACTCATGTATAAATTATATTCTTTTCAATAAGAGGACAGCAGAACAAATGAATGAGTTGTACCGTTTTAATATGATTCACAATATAAATTACAATGTCTTTTCAAACATGTCAATTACCGAAAACAAACGAAGTTATTCCGCTGTTCTGCATTTTTCCCCAGGAGCAACGTCTGGGTCCGAATGTTCTGGTGACGTTGTTCGACCGCTGATACCGTTTATTCTAAGTAAGAATTATACACCATCGCCCAAAAATAGTAAGCAGAAAACATGCTTAAGGTAGGCGGTTGTGACAACATCATTTCTGCCATTAAAGGCCGTGAAGTTTATCGCAGGCTTACATAATTGGTGCCTGGTTAATGTTGCTGATGAAAACACACCTCAGAAAACAACATATCTCAAGAATATGGGAATAAAATAATCAGAAAATAAAATAAAATTCTTAACCGTTAATGACCAAAAGCATTTCTATTTGATACTATACCTTTAAAGTCATACGGAAGAATGAACTTTGGATAAGTGTTTGCTATTGACAATGGTGCCATGTATATATGGGATGTTGATGACGACAATTATGTCATTATAGATTTGACAAATGTCGGAAAATTTATCATATTCGCAAGTATGCAAAGAAATTAAATATTATCTAGTAAATCCATACCCTTATTTCGGTGTGAGGGAGTCTCGGATATGGCTCAGGGGATTTTCATTTCGGTCAATAAAGGATACCAAGACTACACCCAGATTGTGTGAAGCGAAAGACGTAGAGGTAGGAATTATGCAGTCTTTGGCTAATGGTCAACCAGATGTTGACGCTATATTTAGGCTAACACGAGAGGTTCCTTTTATTTTTTGCAACAGTTAAATCGCATCCCGCTCTTATCATTTCAAGAAATATTTTGCACCGTTTAATGCTTAAGCAACACAATGATCTTCATCAACATTTGATTTCTTAGCACTTCCAATCAGTGTGAACGGACGTGTAAGTGATATTTGGCTACATTGCACAGCATTTCATGCACAAAAATAATATTCATTTAGCATTTGTACCACCATATATGTTTATCAGACACGTAATCCACATACAATAATCAGAGATTTCAATGCAGAACAAGACTTGTACGAAAAAAGTGATAAATTGGTTAGATTTCTGTGCAGTTCCGAGGTCAGCTCTTACGAGAATATTGTAGAAATGTATGAAGCATTATATGTGAGAAAACATATAGAATATAATGATCTGACGTTTATAAAGGCATGGCAAACAACCATTCGACATGAAGAGCAGTTTACTCAAAAGTAAAATAATGAAAAGCTCGAAAAAGAGTCAAATATTTGTCCTACATTTAGTTACTTTTTGTAACTAACATAAAATCAACACGCATCCTTACGTACACGGTTTATGAATTTCGACTATCAGGGTAGACAAATTTCTCCTTAAAGTAAAAGGTCTGTGTCATTCATCTGTTTAATAAAGTTACTGATCAAGTTCTGTACTGGCTTAAGTCATATGAAGGAAGCTGATAGCCAAAGTAAAAATAGGACTTGCTGGCCGAGGCTAATGCCTCTACGATTAACATGGTCAGCAAATGAACAGAACAACTCAAAGCATCACTTATGAATGAAACAATCGACAAACGTCAATATCATTATGTTGAGCTTAAACCAACCATGAACAAAAAAACAACGCAAATATATTACATTGTTCAATATCAAATGCGGAGGGACGTCAGTGATGCGTAAGTGATGCATGTTTAAATATCAGTGGAGATTAAGTCCACATATAATGCATTATTTGGTCTTTAATTTTAAAAATATAATTGATTAACTAGCAGTCCTATATCTATTTCTTACGGTATTATACAATTATAGCCTATTGATTAGATCAATATAAAATTTTATTGACATGAGAAATGTATATTGACGGAGGACGAAGTCCGAGTGCCAATATGCTTTTCCTCATGTAAATTAATTTCCGCATTGACCGAATTCAATAGGCTACATTTGTTTTATTATTTTCCACTTTTTTCAAAGTGTTATTTTTTTTAAACTTTTTACATAAATAAATTGTTTTACAAACTTCAAAATAACGCCATGAAACTAACAACCATGGATAAACTTTCCACAGAATAATAAACTCAAATAAGTAGAACTAGAAATATACACTTATTGTCTTAAACACAATCGGCAGATTAAATGAAAGTTTTTTTACCGCAGTGTTTGTAATTTTTTTGGTATTGTATGCACTTGTTTGTTCCATTGAGAGTCTTAGAACTAAAACTACTCGGGATCAATTAAATATAGGCTATACTAACAAATCACATATAAATATTTAAAATTATTTTAATAAAATAATTTTGATTATCCATTTTTATTAGGCTTTTATCCGTTAATTTGAATGTGAAAATGATATATTTTTAGCGCGAGGCCAATACGTAAAGTCAATTCGTCTTTTTATTGACAACTCTTAGAAATATACATAATCATATGATCAGCTTTTAACAAATCATAGCAGTCAAATAATATAAGAAAATATTAAAAGTATTTGAGTATTTATTAAATCAATGCAACATTTGCATTGTACAGGAGATAGCATTAATCAGACAAGATTATGATAATATCCCTGTCTAACTCGTTGTAATTTACCCCATGCATATTCCAAAAAAGGAGTTTTTTTGTTTTTGTTTTGTTTTTTTTTTTTTTTTTTTTTTTTTTTTTTTTCATTTGTAATTTCATATAATTGCAGATTTTTGCAAATTTTCACTTTGCCTGAAGATTTTATTTGTTATTCTCCGGCACAAATTTGTTTACGAATCCTAAACTTGACTCAATGTGTCGAAGTAAATGTTTGTTAAAATTGACAAAATCAAAATTGTATCCTAATCTTAAAATTGCTATTCCTTTTCTTTGACTTACATCCTTACTTTCAATCAAGTCATAGTTAATTATGATAATTTTTCTGTTAAAACATGTTTTCCAAGTGTTCCATATTTGATTCCATTCTGTCATTTGAAATTGTGAACGGAGAAAACTTTGACTTAATACGACAATGAATGATTGGCAGTTTGTAACAGATTTTCTTATTTGATCAATATGTATACCTCCAATCTGAAAATCTCTCAGAGGTAAACAAATCTTGTACCCATGATTTTGAAAGAACTGAATAAAATCACTAACAATCCACCCTCTTATGACGTCATTGTCAGCGTCAAATGCAATGTAAATATCAAAATTACAATCGCGTGGAAGACTTCCGTCTTGTGTCAAATGAAAAACGAATTATATATATGATATAAATTTCATAATAAAAAGAGTAAATGAAAACAGACAACATAAATACTATTCTCTAATGATATGTCAAGTTTAAACCGGTTTTGACCCGTTGGATAAATTTTCTTTATTCAACGTATGTTGAATTAAGCTCCGTGCTATTTCCCGCCAAATCTATTCGGAATACAGTTCTCGGTGTTTATCATTGATCATTAGAGAAAAAGATTACACCACTTTATCCCGATTATTACCATATTTTATCCACTCTCGATAGTTAAATTTTAAAATTTTAAAATGCTCGGCAAGCCTCGCAATTAAAATTCTAAAATTTAACTATCTCTAGTGTATAAAATATGGTAATGAACGGGATCTTGTGGTGTAATCTATATATACCGAAACTGTTGAGATCTTTTTTTTGTCATTAACGATGTAAGCTTACCAGAAATCCCCTGATCAGTTTTGCAATATATAATATTTCTCATGCATTGTCCTGGCGTCTGTCTGTCAAGTCAGTATCTTAGCCACTGCATGTCGCAAGTACATTTTAGTGTTCAAATACCGAATATGAGATTGCATGGTTTCTTACATCGTATGGAGGAATACAAAGAACTAATCCTGTGGTGCTCCAACTTTATAAAGTCGATGTTTCTGATTCTAAAGATAAAATTCTCTACTGTGATTATCTGGCTATATGATAGATTAAGCCATGTTGCTTTGTATAAATAATCCTGTTTTGTAACTTTCCTGATGAAGTTGTGACTGAGGTCGATGTGAAGATTTTCAAAGTCAGGAACTGCTTTCATCATGCTACTTCGATCAATTGATGAACAGTTTATTACTACACGTTGTTTAGATGGCTGTCTAAAACAGTAACATTCCGGTGGACATTTTTCTTTTAATGTTAAATTGCATATCAACTGATGCCCTTTAATGTAAACCAAATCTTGTCCTTTTAATTCTGGTGGACCCTCACAAATAATTTGCTTTTCCATTCCTTTAAAGTTCTTGATTGCTAATTTTAAAACTTTTGCATAGTATATAAAACGACAATCACAAAACCATGGATTATATTTGGGCATTATCCTATACCTGAGTGAAAGTGATTTGATGTCGAATTGAAGAAAGGAAAGGTCCGGTGCGACAGAAAATTTATTCTTGTAAAACTTTATCACACCACCAGCTTTTGAACTGATAGTCCCTTTTCTTTCTAATTGGTTTGTTAATTTGAAAATATAATTCCAACATAAATCTACGAAATATAAGCAAAAATTTAAAAAGTTCGAAATATCAAAATTTTTCAGTTGATTACTTACTAAACTTAAGTACATCAGAGAGCCAGGTCTAAAATTTAGAGTTTCAGGCTCAATGTATTTTATTCTGTTGAATGACAGATCGAGAACACGTAGACTTGCAGAACCTTGGAAAGTAAATGAACACACTCTTTTTATTTTATTCCTTGATAAATTCAAAGTATCGAGATTCTTTATCAAAGAAATATTAACAGTTTGTTCAATATTATTTTCATCTAAATGTACTTCTGCAAATAACTAATACCGAAGTTACTGTGAATTTACTTTCTGCATATGCGCATTTCGACAACTTATGTCTCATCAGTGCAGATAAAATCTAAACATTTGGAAGACCAGAAACTCAAAGATGTTTAAAAACTGATAGAGAACAAATAACCAATATGATCTAATGTAAAGCCGAAATCAGCTAAGGACAGAGCTTTGCATGAGGGAGATACTCCTTAGTTTTCAACAAAATTTACAAAAATTTAGATATTGTAGGGTTCCAAATATAATCGGTTATCGGGTCAGCACCGAAGTACTGACTACTGGGCTGGTGAATACCTTCGGGGACTAACAGTCCACCAGCAGTGGCATCGACCCAGTGGTAACAAATAACTAAATACCGAAGTTACTTTGAATATACTTTCTGCATATGCGCATTTCGACAACTTATGTCTCATCAGTGCAGATAAAATCTAAACATTTGGAAGACCAGAAACTCAAAGATGTTTAAAAACTGATAGAGAACAAATAACCAATATGATCTAAATGTAAAGCCGAAATCAGCTAAGGACAGAGCTTTGCATGAGGGAGATACTCCTTAGTTTTCAACAAAATTTACAAAAATTTAGATATTGTAGGGTTCCAAATATAATCGGTTTTCGGCTCAGAACCGAAGTACTGACTACTGGGCTGGTGAATACCCTTGGGGACTAACAGTCCACCAGCAGTGGCATCGACCCAGTGGTAACAAATAACTAAATACCGAAGTTACTGTGAATTTACTTTCTGCATATGCGCATTTCGACAACTTATGTCTCATCAGTGCAGATAAAATCTAAACAATTGGAAGACCAGAAACTCAAAGATGTTTAAAAACTGATAGAGAACAAATAACCAATATGATCTAAATGTAAAGCCGAAATCAGCTAAGGACAGAGCTTTGCAACTGACGGAAGCTTGTATAGATTAACAGGAAATGCGGTTATGTTTTTATGCCGGTGTGAGTAAAAGTACACCAATATATCTGTTGAGCTGAAATTTATTTGGTTTTTGATTTCATCAGTAATGTTAATATCTAAATAATGTATAACATGAGAGTATTTACGAAATGTCCAATACGGTCTTGCCTACCTAGTGCAACATAAAAGAAGTTTATCAGAGTTTCAAAAAGCACGCATGTAGCATGGGGTTTCTCCTTTACAACAGTTTGGACAAAATAGTACTTTGCTTTCCAATGTATCATCTGTCCACGGAAAGTGATTAGGTACTTGTAAATCTGAGAATTCGTTGATGTTCAAAATAGAGGTAACCGGATAACTGACGAATCATGCGAACGTAATAACTTATCGTGGGAAACACATTTATCATATGATAGGGGATCTATAAATTACCCTATTTTATTAAAATAAATAATTTGTATTTTGGGCTTACTCAGTCAATTACAATATTATATTTTATTGGTATGTGTTTGATAATTAATAGTGCTGAAGAGGAATAAATTTCCGAAATGGCCATACAGCTCATTAAATTTATTGCAGTTGGACTTAACATATGTGTTATTGTCTCATGTTCATTTACTCTATATCCTTTCGTAAAATATTTGACATTTTTTTCTAACTATTTTTGTGTATTTCTCCATGAATTTTGTTACACTTACACGTGGAGATCAATCGAGTATTGTAAAGTGTGAATGCATATGTGTTGGTAAGGTGAGCTGGTAGAATATGTGATTCCGAATGCCAACAGTGATGAAAATCATCTTTTTAAACCTGTTAACATCGGAAAATCCAGCAAGGTCTACGGCTGGATTTGAACCCCTGCTTTGTTGTCATCTATGGCAACACCGCCTGCATTATGTCCAGCGCCCTAGACCACTAGACCTTCTAGGCTATATAAAAATATAGCTTTCGGTAACCTAGTTATTCCTCCTCGTAGGAAATCTAGAGTTGTAACATAGTACACGATGAACATTTGGTGGGTAGGAAATAGATAGAAGAAGGATACGGTTGTAACAGGTAAGATACATAAGGTATATAGATAATAGTGTTGCACGCAGCTCTATATAATATGAATGCATATGTGTTGGTAAGGTGAGCTGCAAAGGTAGAATATGTGATTCCGAATGCCAACAGTGATGAAAATCATCTTTTTAAACCTGTTAACATCGGAAAATCCAGCAAGGTCTACGGCTGGATTTGAACCCCTGCTTTGTTGTCATCTATTTATTGTAAAGCGTACTCGATTCGCTTGATACGTTGTGAAGGCTTTAAATATTACTCAGAGGTAACGAAAGGCTATTGAAGTAATATTTTGAAAAAAGGTCTACTTTAACCTAGTATGATTCGGCAGTTCATTTTAAAATTTGACAAATATTTCCCTCCTGTGAACTTCATTTCTCAGTTCTACGTACATTATCAGGTTTTTTTTAACACTTGTTGAATCTAAATCACTTATTCCATGTCAAAATGCTCGATAAACGAAAATTTAGCATATCTATCAATAAATGTCGGTGGAGAATTTAACAGTTTTAGTGTCAGTAAATCTGTCTTGTTTATTTCAGATAATATTGCAAAGTTAATAATTATTTACGAAGACTGAACAATACCATATGTTCTGCTCAAAGATTATAGAAACGGCGAATATTAAATGAAAAATATACAAATATGGTTGCGCGTTCTTCATTTTGCTGGTATGTTGGAAAAAAATTAATACCTGTGTATTTTTTCAATTCATTTTTTAAGTCATGTCAAACGAGAAGTACATCAACATCCGGTAAAAGATTTGTAATATCTCAGTTTTGCATTAAAATGCATGAATATATTTTCAAATTTTTTATAAGTATATCTGTTTAACCTTTTTAGCGTCTAATTCCACGATTTTTATCAAGTTATGTTAGTCTATTTCATATTTTATACATTGGATAATTAACTGCTCCCGTAATGTACATTTGGTTCGTTCGTACAGTTCGTCAGTTATCCGGTTACCTCTATTAGAAACAGAAACACAAAGACGCAGCCGCGTGAACCTGTAAAGAATTAAATCGATTAACATATCAACAACTAAAACAAACAGGTTCACAGCAAACATTTCTGGTCAATTGTAATACTCTTGAAAAAACAAGTGCTTTAGTTTAAATATGTTATGTATCCAGTACTTTCATTTTGTAGGGGGTGTTGATTAACTAATTTTTTGTTGATTTTTTTTCCACGTGTGTGTGTGTGTGTGTGTGTGTGTGTGTGTGTGTTTTTAATTTCTATTTTTTTTCTTTCTTTTTTTATTCATTCATGGATTTCCTTTGTTTGACTTCTAGTGCTGCTGATGAGGAATAAATTTCCGAAATGGCCATACAGCTCATTAAAATTATTGCAGTTGGAGTTAACATATGTGTTATGGTCTCATGTTCATTTACTCCATATCCTTTGATAAAATATTTCCTTTAAGATTCAGTATCAGTATTAATATGTGTTTTAATTTACAATTGAATATAATTGCATCAATGTTACAAAATTTATTATTAAGTAGTTATATAAAGACTAAATTCATAAATACAATGCAACCTGTAAACATCTAATCAAGGCTGGCATTTCACATCCCTTATTTTACGGTAATGTTTAACATAAGAGTAAAAAATACTTAAACTTTAATAACAAACTTATAAAACCTTTAAATCGTCTAATTCATAAGGGTTATAATTACAGTATTGTATTCAAGTCATTACGTATGGCATTCTTTGGTATTAACATTGATTTTTTGGTAGTTGCATTTTAACTAAACACATTCTAAATTTCTAAAATCAGTATTGCATGGACACGGATTATGTATTCCGGTATATAGAAAAAAAGAAGGGAAACGGGTAATGTGTCAGAGAGACAACGATCCAAAGGGGAGTAATAGCAACTCAAAGCCACCATAAGATCTTCAATGAACGGTGTGAAAACCCCACACCCAACGGTAAGTCGGAGTCAGCCCCTGAATAAAGAGTAATCATGCATGAAATCATTATGCTAAACTCCTCACAGGAAGGGATCATGGTAGAAGCTGTATACTGAGGGTACATAACTTAATTTGTCAGTTGGTAATGGGTCTGGAGCTGACATGTCAGTTTACTGCTAGTAGTCTCTTGTGATGCAACGGCAGTAGAATACCGAAGGAAAAAATGAAGTTAGGATTACAAAAATCGAAGTCCAAAGACATGGCAAAAACCGCAACAGAGAAAAACAAGAACAAAACAAGGACGTGAGACAGCCACAATAGACGGAAATAAAAAGACGACATTAAGATCTAAGGCACTCATAGTGTGAACTCCCATGATAACCGGGAGTGACATCAGTAGCTCCGGAAAGGTAAGCATGTCCTGCTTCACTAGCGACACCCGTCACACGATCAGTGTGACATAAATTGCTTTAATAGTTCTGATTTGTAGTTGACTCATTCCTGTTGCCAACTGAGTTTTACTGTTGTTACGACTGCTTTTTTTTATTTATCACATTGGCTATAGGGGGGGGGGGGAGGTTTGGGCCCAATAAAACTAGTTTTACCCCGCCGCAGCAGGTTTGCGCCTATCCTAAGTCAGGAAATTTATTAAGCCTTTGTGTGTCGTGTCTGTTTTCTAGTTAGTTCACAGCATTTCCGAGTATTCATTCAATCCACTTTCTGATGTTACAGGACGAGTAATACAATTATTAGGTGAGAAGTGCTGTAAGACATATTGAAATGCGCAAATGCTGAAACTAAGTTCACAGTAACTTTGGTATTTGATCTAATTATTAATTACCACTGGGCCGATGCCACTGTTGCTGGACTGTTCGTGTTCGAGGGTATTCACCAACCAAGTAGCCAGTACTTCGATGCTGGCCCGAAAACCGATTTTGTTTTTAAACTTGCAATATCAAAATTTAAGAAAATTATGTTTAAGACTTATCTCCCTACTGCATTGCTCTGTCCTTAGATGATATTGGCTTTTCTTTTTTAGATAATTCGAAATAAGTTCTCTGTAAGATTTTACACATATCTCGGTTTATGCACTTCCAAAAATAAAACTTACCATGATTTTTTAGACATTCAATAAAGACAGTAAAGATGCATTCTGCAGGATGTTGATGTAAGACAATACAAGTATATACTTCCGAACAAAAAAGATTGATATAATAGTTGATATAAGAAAGTAAACCCGATAAATTTAAATGTTGATAAGATTGTTTTATCTTATTTATCTTCCTTTTATATTTAATATCTTTCCATATTTAGTAGTTGATATACTGTGAAAGTACTATTGTTCGTTGGGTTCCAATTTTCGTGGATTTCGTGGTTGGCTAAAACCACGAAATTCAGTTCCCAACGAAATGCCTTTTTTGCATGGAGTTTAATGTATTGCATTCAAAACCACGAATTTAAGTGCCAACGAAATTGTGAAATTTATCAAAACCACGAAAATTGATGTCCACGAATAAAAGTACCTCCACAGTATTTAAAAACAGGATTAATTAGCAATCTTGTGAATGTCCAGAATATTACTGCGTTGGTTCAAGACTTGGTCAGATTCTGCACACCAGATTAGACTTGGAAGTAGTTCTCTTAATAAACATCTTTCAGTCGCAAATTTGTAGAATCCCCAAATTCTGCTTGTGGACAAATTGAAACGTCTGCCCATTTTTTACTTAATAGCCCAAATTATCTTAACATACGTAACGAATTGATTTTTGCTATAAACTGTCCACGAAATATAAATTCGAGACTTCTTTTATTTGGTTCAGATACCCTAAATTTAGACCAAAATAGGAAGATTTCCCTAAAGGTTCAAAAATGCATTATAAAAAGCAAGAGGCGTATCACTAAAATAGATTAAATTGCTTTTACTAAATGTGTTCATCTCATCAATATAGTGTAATGATTTTTTTTCTTCTAATTTTATAACTATTTTATGTCAACATCACTTGCATACTAATTACATTTATAACAATTTACCAAAGTCGTCTTTCCAAGAAGAAAGGTTAATATAAGCAGATTCTAGGTTGTTTCTGAATCCTAATGTACTATTATGCTTTTATGTGTGATGTATGTTTGTTTATGTGTTATGAATTGAAAACAAAAATATGATTAAACTAAAATCGAATGTTGTTTAATAATTTTGTCTCATTTTCATTTGAAACCAGCGACCTTTAGTCAACTGAATTTCGTTTAATTCGAATGAGTTCTTCACCTAGAATTACAACCAAATAAATTTTTTCAGGTTTCAAACAACGAATAAATGAATTAGCTTATGGAAAAGAGACGTGACAGAACCAACGGAAACATCTACTTGCACTGGATTAAAAATACACCTGATGAGTTTGAAACAGACAAGATATAATTTGAAAATCAATGCATTACATTGAATAATTAGAAAAACTTTCGGAAAATTATCGCCCGGCGTATTTTTAGCTTAACTTTAATTGACTCTAAGGGCGCCTATTGTTCGCTAGTATTCCATAATTGGGAAGCTTTTCAGATTTTCAGAATCTTTCCATATTTGACATTTTTATTAGTATGGATTTTTTCAAATCTTTTACAAGAATTACTGTATGACAAAAACACTAAACACTCAGTTAAAAATTGGGCCCTATGATATAACATTATTTGGTTATTTCCTCTTAAAATACCAAAGCAAGTATATGGATGACCTTTTACAAAGATGGGTTGTTTAATTTCAATTGAACAACAAATGTGGCCACATATGTATTATTGGAAGACAAATATGGATAATTAAAATTACTGGAGCGAATAAAACCAAACTATACCGCAACTTCGTATAAAAAGCATTGCAACTACAGTAAAACATGATTTCCATTGGAAGGAAAGCATTTTTTGCCATTTTCTCTGAAAGTATCAAGACCCATTGTTTTGAATATTTAACTGAATACGCACCTAATGTCCTCATTAAAAATGAAAATGAAATGGTTTATGAAGTAAGCATTTGTATATAAGTATCGGATATTTTTTTCTTTGATGTGCATTTATTTATTTGCAATTTGACAAGAGGAAAACATTTATCTCTTGTTTTGCTGTTATGCGGCAGCTGAACATTGGAAAATGCATTAAGTTACAACTGTGTTCGCAAGGGAAACACAAAAGTCTCCCTAACGAACTCCCATATCGAATTCCTGGGCATTATTAAACCCCCATTCAATAGCAGGGGTTCTCCTTATAACTTAAATAATACATATAGCTGTAATAAAAATACAATTACAACAATGAATGCTATTTTCTCAAAACTTCAGGTTTTTTGTAATAGTTTCCATAGCAACCGTACTAATTTTGAAACTTGCGATGCAGTTTTACTTTATCTGACATCACACACTACCTTTCTATGAATTTTGAAGCGGCTAGAGTAAATATTTTTTGATTTGCAGTAAAAACATTCAAAATTTCAATTTCCCATAGACTTACTATATTACGACCCCATCCCTTTTTGAGCCCCCAAATGTACCCCTAATGGACCCTCTTTCAAAAAAAATTGTAATGATTGCACATCTAAATAAATGGGGTCTAACATCCTTCAAAATTTGAAAGCTCTACGTCTAATGGTCTCTGAGATGTTCATTGCGACGAGAAGAAAGGGAAAGAAGGATATCAAGTGATAACAGTGTTCGCAAGCGAAACACAAAAATCTCCCACACGAACTCCCATATCGGATTCCTGGGCATTGTAAAACCCCTTTCAAAAAAATTTTGAGCAAGGGTTCCTCATAAAATTTTACTTTATATATATATTCGGAATAAAAACTTGTACACAGCAGAAAACACGTTTTTCTCAAAATTATAGCTTTCGAGCTTGGTTTCCATGGCAACCAAATGCCCCATTATCCATTAAAACCAATTTTATACATTGTTTCAAAAAAATTAAAATTGGGCAGGGGTTCCCCTTATAACCTTGATAAAACATATAGCTGTAATAGAAATACAATTATCAACAATAAATACAATTCTCTCAAAATTTCAATTTTGTAATGGTTTCCATGGCAACGATACTAATCTTTAAATTTGCAGTGCTGTTGAACTTTATCTGACATAAGACACAACCTTCCTATGAATATTGAAGCAGCTAGTTTAAATAGTTTGTGAGTTATGGTGAAAACATTCAAAATTTCATTTTCCCATAGACTTACTTTAGGACGACCCCACTCCTTTTTGAGCCCCCCAAATGTATCCTTAATGGACCCCCATTGAAAAATTTTTTGTTGATTGCACATCTAATATATAGGGCTAATATTCTACAATGTTTCAAAGCTCTAGCTTTTATGGTCTCTCAAACGAACTCCCATATCGGATTTCAAGGCATTACGGGACTCCCTCAAGAAAAAAATTTGGGCAGGGGTTCCCTTTATGATTTAGCTTATACATATTGCTGAAATCAAATTATTACATGCAGAAGAAAACAAGTTTTTCCTAAAATTATGGGTTTGTTGCTTGGTTTCCATAGCAACCAATGCACCATTAACCTTTACATCCAATTTCATACATTATTTTAAGAAAAAAAATCGGGTAGTGGTTCCCCTTATTACGTAAGTAATACATATAGCTGTAAAAAAATACTACAATTCACAATTATCAAGAGTAATTACAATTTTTTCTCAAAATTCTAAGTTTTTTGTATAGTTTCCATGGCAACCATAGTTATTTTTGAAATTTCCCCATCCAATACCATCATTTTAAACCCCCCTTCCAAAAACATTTGGGCAGGGGTTTCCCTTATTATCTAAGTAAAACATATTGCTGTAATCAAAATACTAATATAAACAAAAAATACTATTTTCCCAAAATTTCCATTTTTTTTGTATGGATTTAATGGCAACGGTAGTTATTTTGAAATTTCCAATGCTGTTGAACCCTTCCCTACATGACCCTTGTTTCATGGAGTTAGTATTTCTAAGAAACACTGAAGAATATGATGAAAATCATTTTCCCACAGGGTTACTATAGGACGACCCCACCCCTTTTTGATACCCCAAAAAGTACACTCAAAGTTTTAATGATTGCACATTAACATGCATATGGCTAATGTTCTACAAAGTTTAAAACCTCTAGGTCCCATGGTCTCTGAGATCTGCTTCCGACAACTTTATGCGAACGAGAAGAAAGAAAGATGGAAGAATAACAAGTTATAACTGTGTTCGCAAGCGAAACACAAAAGTCACCCAAACGAACTCCCATATCGGATTCCTTGGCATTATAAAACCCCCTTTCAAAACAAATTTGAGCAGGGGTTCCCCTTATAATTTACTTAATTCATAGAGTTGAAATCAAAACATAACACACAACAGAAATAGAAAAAGAAGGGAAACGGGGAATGTGTCAAAGAGACAACGACCCAAAGGGGAGTAATAACAACTCAAAGCTAGTTTTTCTCAAAATTATAGCTTTTTAGCTTGGTTTCCATGGCAACCAAATGTGCCTTTATCCATTACAATGAATTTCATACCTTGTTTCAAAAAAAAATTGGGCAGGTGTTCCCCTTATAATCTTAATAATATATATAGCTGTAATGAAAATACAATAATCAATAATAAATGTGTTTGCTCAAAATTTCAATTTTTTTGTATGGTTTCCATGGCAACGGTACTAATTTTGAAAATAACAGCTTTTTGGCTAAATTTTCATGGTGTTTGGGTTGGTTACCATGGCAAAAAAATGCTCCATTATCCATAACAATGAATTTCATACCTTGTTTCAAAAAAATTTTGGCAGGGGACCCCCTTACATATAATACATATAGCTGTAACGAAAATACAATTATCAATTAATAAATGTGTTTTCTGAAAATTTCCATTTTTTGTATGGTTTCCATGGCAACGGCTCTTTTTTTGAAATTTCTAATTCTGTGGAACCTTTTCTAACATGACAAACATCTTTCCTATGAAGTTTCATGGTGTTACAATTACAAGTTTTCAAGATACAGTGAAAAAAATTTGAAAAAATTCAAAATTTCATTTTCCCATAGGGTTAACATGGATGACCCCACCCCTATTTGGGCCCCAAAAATGTACTCTTAATGGACCCCAATCTGAATTTTGTTTAGATGATGCACAACTAGATATATGGACCAACATTCTACAAAGTTTCAAAGTTCTTGTTCAAGTGGTCTCTGAGATCTATTCTGGACAAGTTCATCCGGACGAAAAGAAAGAAAGAAGAATAATAATAAGAAACGCAACAAAAACAATAAGTCTCCCAACTTCGTTTGGGAGACTTAATAACAAGTAATAACTGTGTTCGCAAGCGAAACACAAAAGTCTCCCAACGAACTCCCACATCGGACACCAAGGCATTACGAGACTTAAAAAAAAAATTTGGTCAGGGGTTCCCCTTATAATGACTTAATACCGAAGTTAATGTGAATTTAAATTCTGCATATGCGCATTTTGACAACTTATGTCTCTTCAGTGCAAATAAAATCTAAACGTTTGGAAGACCATTAACTCAGAGACGTTTTGGAGTTATGAATGGAATAATATTAACAAAGAATACTTATTTCAATTGAATCTAACAAAAACATGGATTTGAGTACAGAACATAGCTTAACATTAGACCCTATAGGAAAAACATATTTGGTCGTCAGCATAGGCACGACTTAAAAGCATCTTTGTCAGGTGAGCGATACAGGCTCAGTATCTGAGCCTCTAGTTTATTAGAAAACCTGATTTTCCCCAAAAATATGTTTTTGGTTTCGTTTCCATGGCAACCAAATGCTCTTTTGTCCATTATATCCAATTTCAGATCTCTTTCCAAAGAAAATTTGGGCAGGGGTTCCCCTTATATCCTATATAATACATATTTCTCAAAATTCCTTTTTTATTAGAAAACTCAATTTTTCAACAAAAATACGTTCATGGTTTTGTTTCCATGGCAACAAAGTGCTCTTTTGTCCATTACATCTAATTCCAGACCCTTTCCAAAAAAAAATTGCGCAGGGGTACCCCTTATAAGCTTTGTAATACATATTTCTCAAAATTCCTTCTTTTTTATCAGAAAACCTGATTTTCCAAAAAAATATGCTTTTGGTTTTGTTTCCATGGCAACCAAATGCTCTTTTGTCCATTTTATCCAATTTCAGATCTCTTTCCAAAGAAAATTTGGGCAGGGGTTTCCCTTATAACCTATTTAATACATATTTCCCAAAATTCCTTTTTTATGAGAAAACTCAATTTTTCAACAAAAAATACGTTTCTGGGTTTGTTTCCAAGGCAACAAAGTTTTGTCCATTACACCCAATTTCGGACCCATTGCAAAAAAACATTTGGGCAGAGGTTCCCCTTATATCCTATGCAATACATATTTCTCAAATTCCCTTTTCTATAAAAAAACTCAATTTTTCAACAAATAAATAGAGTTCTGATTTTGTTTCCATGTTAACCAAGAGTTCTTTAGTCCACTGAATCAATTTCAGACCCTTTCCCCCAAAAAATTGGGCAGGGGTTCCCCTTTAAACCTATTTAATACACATTTCTCAAAATTCCTTATTTTTTTTATCAGAAAACCTGATTTTCCAAAAAAAGCTTATGGTGTTGTTTCCATGGCAACCAAATGCTCTTTCAGTCTATGACATCCTATTTCAGATCTCTTTCTAAAGACAATTTTGGCAGGGGTTCCCCTTATAACCTATGTAATAAATATTTCTAAAAATTCCCTTTTTTATCAGAAAACACAATTTTTCAACAAAACATTTGCTTCTGGTTTTGTTTCCATGGCAACCAAGTGATCTTTTGTCCATTGCAACTAATTTCAGACCCTTTCCAAAAAAAGTTTGGCATGGTTCCCCTTATAATCTGAGTAAAACATATTGCTGTAATCAAAATACTATCATCAGCAAAAACTACCATTTTCCCAAAATTTCCATATTTCGGTATGGTTTCCATGGCAACGGTAGTTATTTTGAAATTTCCAATGCTGTGGAATCCTTTCTTACATGACACTCATCTTTCCCATTAAGTTTCATGGAGCTAGTGTTTATAGTTTTGGAGAAACAGAAAAAAATATGATGAAAATCATTCAAAATTTCATTTTCCCATAGGGTTACTATAGGATGACCCCACCCCTTTTTTATACCCCCAAAACTGCCATTAATGGACCCCCTTTCGAAAAAGTTTTAATGATTGCACATTTAGATACATGGGGCTAATATGCTACCAAGTTTGAAACCTCTAGGTCCAATGGTCTTTGAGATCTGCTTCGGACAACTTTATCCGGTCGAGAATAAAGAAAGATGGAAGAATAACAAGTGATAATGTGTTTGCAAGCAACCGCAAAGTCGCCCAACCAGATTGATTCCTTAATGTTCTTTGAAAGAACAATGCATCCTCGATTTAAGAATTTTAAAGGACTTACAACTCATCATGATTCTGTCTATCAGTGATACTGATATCAGTATTTTTATTAACTTGCACGCACGTGGTTGCATCAGAAAAATCATTTCTATTTATATATTATGAAGTAAGGCACTTCCTCTATTGTGTGTAATTATATTAAAATTTAAAATTACATTGAAGTACATATCAGTTTCATTGAATTTTGACCACCCATTTTTGAGAAAACTATTACGTCAATTGCTTAAAAACAATTTCTAGGTCTTTCGCGGAAGTTGCGTCATAATATTCTCATCATTGATCAACAGTTTAATCTTAATATGTACATTTATTGATGCTTTAATGTGAAATAAAGTTTTTGGCCATGACCTAGAACTTTGACCTTGACCTCCTTTTGAAGGTCACATCTTCCTTAACGTCTTTTGTATCGAATGTCTCTTTATATCTTCAATGGTATTTGAGCTATAAGCAAAAAACCCGAAATCAGACGTCAAAAATCGGGTTTTGGTCCATAGGCCCATAACGATTGGTCCAATAATTTTGGACTTATGTAACAAATGTAGATCTTAACAAGATTCACATTTTTGCCATTACATGTAATCAGCTATCTATTATAGTTTATGAGTTAATCCAATGACAAGATCAAGGTAAAGTTCAAAGTGACCAATGACCTTTGACCTTAGCATTTTTAAATTCAACACATATCACCTAATATGAATGGAAAATGTTTCACTTTTCTATCTCTTACCGTTTTCGAGAAAAATCTACTTAAAAGATATGATGAAATTTTCAAGGGGCATAACTCCTGAACGGTTGACCACAGAGTTTCGGTCCAATGTAACAAATGTCGGTCATGACCTAACTAACATTTTTGTCTTTACAATGTTTAAGCTATCTGTTACAGTTTCCGAGTTAATCCAATGATAAAATTTGGGGTCAAAGTTCAAAGTGACCAATAATGGTGGTCATTTGGAAAATTTCAACACCCAAGTCCACATCTTTGGGTGGTGATCTATCTACCTGTGAAGTTTGATTATGATTGGGCAAGTGATCTCTGAGAATTTGGTTGGACAAGATGATTTTTGAGGCGGAAAAATTATAATAACGAGTGATGATATGTTTGCATGCAAACACAAGTCATCCAAACCAGACTCCATACTCAATTGCTCTTTGAAAGAATGTCGTGTTGTAAATTTATCACCAATGATTGTAATAATGTTTTCGGAGTTTATTGGTTTTTTTTTATTCCTCATATTAGAATTAGTGTTTAAAATTCATTATGTTTTCGTCTATCAGTGCTAGTAGTGCTTTGATTCGCAGGTTAAAATATTTTCTTTATTGCGTCAGAAAGGAAGTTGCGTCATAATGTTCTCATTATTGATTCATCACTGAAACCAATATTCCAAGCTTAATATGCGTATTTATTGATATTTGAACATGAAATAAAATTTTGAGGTGTGACCTTGACCTTTGACCTTCACCTCATTTTGAAAGTCCCGTCTTCCTGAACATTTTGTATGTTGATTGTCTATTTGTATCTTCAACGGTATTTGAGCTATAAGCAAAAAACCTCAAAATCGGACATCAAAATTGGTTTTTGGTCCATAGGTCGAAAACGCTTGGTCCAATAATTTTGAACCCAATGTAACAAATGTAGATCTTAACAAGACACACATATTTGCAATAACATGTTTTCAGCTATCTATTACCGTTTAAGAGTTATAACAAAAACAAGTTCTAGGGTCAAAGTTCAAAGTGACCAATGACCTTTGACCTTGGCATTTTTAAATGTAACACATATCCTCTAAGTTGAATGGAAAAGGTTCCAGGTTTCTATCTCTTACCGTTTTCGAGTAAAGATATGACGAAATTTTCAAGGGGCATAACTCACGAAGGGTTGACCATAGAGTTTCGGTCTAAATGTTACGAATGTTCGTCATGACCTAACAAAGATTTTGTCATTACATTTAATCATCTATCTTTTACGGTTTCAGAGTTATTCTAATGAGAATGTTTGAGGTCAAAGTTCAAAGTGACCAATGACCGTGTTCATTTTGGAAATTTTTAGACCTTCCTGCACATCTTGACGTTGGTATCTACAATGGTTCCAAGTTTCATAAAGTTTGGTCCATCCATCTCTGAGAAAATGATTGGACAAGATTAGAGTCATTGAGAAATAATAACAAAAAATAATAAGAAACAGAGTAAAAACATAAGTCACCAAACTTCGTTTGGGTGACTTAATAAGAAACGGTGCAAACACAAGAAGTCACCAAACTTTGTTTGGGCGACTTAATAATAAGAAGAAAAGCAACAAAAACAATAAGTCTCCCAACTTCGTTTGGGAGACTTATTAAGAAGAAACGGAACGAAAACAATAAGTCTCCTAACTTCGTTTTGGAGACTTAATAAGAACGCAACAAATACAATAAGTCTCCCAACTTCGTTTGGGAGACTTAATAATACAAATATATAATTGTATCAGGATGCTGATACAAAATTCCCCAAAACGAACTCCCAAATCAGAAATCCGAGCTACAAATCACTTCCATACATCGTAGGCAACTTGTCTGTTGAGTTTCATTCAATTATGAGCACTTTCAATTTTCCAGCCTTTTTTCTGTTTCCATGGCAACGGATACCATTTTGAAGTTTTGGACACCAGAAACCAATTCCCCATGTCCTAAGCATTCTTCCTGTATATTTTCATCCAATTCTGAGCACTTTGATTTTCCCCTTTTTGCCGTTTCCATGGCAACCGGTGCCATTTTGAAAATTCCAAGCCCCCATTGCATCTTTTGGGATAAGGGTCTATCATTCTGTGAAGTTTGGTCAAGATCCGACTGTTAGTCTTTGAGAAAATGGTCGGACAAATTTTTGGCGGAAAGAGAAGAAGAACAAGAACCAGAGGCTCCCAGGAGCCTGTATCGCTCACCTGGCTTTCAGTTGCCACAATCAAGCTAACATTGTAACTTATACCGTTGATCTTCAGTCTCTCAAACTTTGGTAGCTCGAACACCACCAATATCTTGAACTGTAAAGTCTGATCATGTTTTACTATATTTCTTTGTTTGGCTTCTTTGACAAAAAGGTTCTTGCCAAGGACCACTTTTGACACCAGTTTTGAAGTCAAGACATCATTTTGTAAATGGCCGTCAACAAACAATTTTCAACATCGGTTTTAAAGTCGCAAAATCAATATCTATTTTGAAACTAAATTTCATTGAAATCAGACAATGTTGAATTTTCCCGCCTTTTTTGGCAGCAATATTGAAAATGGCCGTCAGCGAACTATTTTCAATATCAGTTTTGAAGTTCCGACATCAATTTACAAAAACAGGAAAACAGCAAACACCTACAATGGCCAGGAACTACAATCACATGCCACAATTTACAAGCAAACTGCACCAGAAAAACAATAATGAAAACAAAAGACAAACATAAATAACGATAGGAACTCGGGATAGCCGGACTTGGTACCGGCACCAGCAAAAGCCAGTGGTAGGGTTAAACCGGTTTATGGGTACCCAAACCTCCCCTTTCTCTATCCCGTTTCCCTATAGTATCATAAACACGCGAATAAAACCCAATACAGGTAGACTACTAACTCAATGACCACTATCTTGGAACAGAAAAAGCATAAGACAAAACGTAATTTTGAAAGAAGGGTCAAAGAGTGCTCGCCGCTAAACTNATATCCACTATTACGTAAAGAATGTAAGTTACGTCCCAGTTTTTCTGGATTATTAATCAGTTTTTGACATTTTTTAACAACATTTCCATAAAATCGAGGATGAGAAATGCCCTTTGTTATTAGCTGTTTCCGAGTCACGTCATATCTAGATATCAAATGTTCATATCTTCTGTAAAACTTCTTAAAAGTATTTAATAATTTATGAAATCTGTAACCTTGTTGTAAAAGTTTGGATGTGAGAGTAAGGTTACGCTCATTAAAATCATCAAGGGTGGAACAAATGCGAGCGAATCGTACAAGTTGGGATATATACACCCCGTAGGATGGAGCTAGGGGAACGTCGCCGTCAAGAAAGGGGAAATTAGTAATTGTAAAATCAAAATCATCCCTTTTATCATAAACTTTAGTTTTTATTTTACCAGAGTCAATGTGATACTTAGATCCAGAAAAGGGCAGTATTTAGAATCATTGTTTGCCTTATTTAGTTTCAGTTGTTGTGGGTAAATGGTGTCAACATAAGCCAAAAACTGGGGATTGTCAATAGTAAGGATATCGTCAATATACCTGCTATTATCATTGAAAATAGAAATAAGTTTATCACCATTTGGTACAGTTCCATTTTGTAGTTTTTTCATGAATTCCCGTTCGTAACAGAACAGAAAAAGGTCTGCAATGAGAGGTGCACAATTAGTACCCATGGGGATTCCAATGACCTGATGATAAACAATGGTGCCGAAACGAACATAAATGTTGTCTATCAAGAGATTCAGTGCCTTAATCATATCATCACATGTCAAGGAGCAATAATTGTTGTAAGAGATATTGGAGAAGAATCCTTGCGTTTTGTTGCAGCAAATAAACCGAAGACCCGAAAATTTAAAAGACCATTTGATATGTTCACCCAATTTAGATTTAATCAAATTATGCGGAAGGGTTGTATAAAGTGTAGAAAAATCATAACTGTCAATAGATGAAACTGGTCTATCTATAGATTGTAATTTATCTAAAACTTCAAAAGAATTTTTTACACTCCAAAAGTAATTTACACCAGAGTTTTGATATGTTTTCTCACAATAGTTTTTGACTAACTCCTTTATACAAGTGAGTGCACTGGTTAAATTGATGGACAAATTTGTGGTAGAACAATCAATGCCTATTTGGAAACCAAATTTCATTGAAATCGGACAATGTTGAATTTTCCCGCCTTTCTTGGTGGCCATTTTGAAATGGCAGTCAAGGAGCAATTTTAAAGACCGGGTTTGAAGTTTCGACATCAATATCTATTTGGAAACCAAATTAAATTGAAATCTGACAATGTTGAATTTCCCCATCTCTTTTTCGGCAGCCATTTAAAAATTGCAGTCAACAAACAATTTTCAACACCTGTTTTGGTGTAGCAACATCAATATCCACTTGGATGCCAAATTTCATTGAAATCGGACAATGTTGAATTTTCCCGCCATTTTTAGGCCATTTTGAAAATGGCTGTCAACGAATAATTTTCAATATAAGTTTTGAAGTTGGGACATCAACATCTATTTTGAAACCAAATTCTATTGAAATCGGACAATGTTGAATTTTCCCACCTTTTTGGCGGCCATTTTAAAAATGGTGGTCAACGAACAATTTTCAACACCTGTTTTGGTGTAGCAACATCAATATCAACTTGGATGCCAAATTTCATTGAAATCGGACAATGTTGAATTTTCCCGCCTTTTTTGGCGGCCATTTTGAAAAATGGTGGTCAACGAACAATTTTCATCGCCAGTTTTGAATTTGCAACATCAACATCTATTTTGAAACCAAATTTTATTGAAATCGGACAATGTTGAATTTTCCCACCTTTTTGGCGGCCATTTTAAAAATGGTGGTCAACGAATAATTTTCAACACCAGTTTTGAAGTCGCCACAGCATGGCAAACATTTTATCAATTTACTCTTAATCTTCATCATCTATAGTTTTGGAAATAAAAGACGAAAAATATAAAAACTTTGAAAATTCTGTGAAAAAAGGGCAATAACTCCTACAAGGGTTTTTCGATTTTCTTTAAAATTTTAGGGTGGGTAGATCTTGATATGATGAACATTTTTGCAATTTACACTTGACCTCTATCTGTTACATTTTTTGATATAAAAAATGAAAAATGCGCAAATTTTACGAAAAAAGGGCAATAACTCCAAGACAGGTTTCGGATTTTCTTCAAAATTGCAGGGAAGGTAGATCTTGCCCTGCTGTTCATTTTTACCCCATGTCAGATTTTTGATATCTGTAACGTTTTTTGACTTATTTGCAAAAAGAAAACAGCAATTTACCCCTTTGTTCTATTTTCAGCAATAGCGGCCATGTTGTGTGGTCTTCGGACTTATCGAACACAATTTTGAAACTGCATACCCTGGTGATGCTTCAGGCCAAGTTTGTTTCAGAGGAGAAGATTTTTGAAATTGTTGACGGACGACGGACGGACGACGGACGCAAAGTAATGGCACAAGCTCATATGGCCTTTTAGGCCAGGTGAGCTAAAAACTAGATTTGCAATTGCCAGCAATAGCTGATGTCGCCCTTGGCAGCCAATTCGAAGACTCCATCTTGTTCGCGGTGTCAAAATCTATCTAGACATCAATTTTCGTTGGAATCAGACAAAGTTGAAATTTGACATAACGTGGCGGCCATTTTGAATTTTTTTTTTATTTTGGTGCATAAGCATCAACTAACTGTTTGAGATTTTATCATTTTCATTGAAATCGGAAAAAACTTAAATCTTTTTTTGGTGGAGATACAACTTCATAAAGTGATCCAACTTTGTACCAAATATAAATGATCATTGAAAACCGGCGAGAACAAAAAGAGATGGAAGAAAGAAACAATAATAATAATAATAATTAAAAGGAAAATTGTTCAGAGAACAATTGCAAGGTCTTTCCCAGTCAATGTTGTGTTTAATGTTATGTTTTGTCATGTCACATGTTTAAAATCATCTTGATGAGACGCACATTGTTTCCAATATATTAGAGTAGCCATTTCTAACCGTTTTAAAGATTTTACGATAAAAAAAACGTAAAATTTGGCTATGACATTGACCGATGACCTTGATGACCTTTGACCTTGGGATCAAATTGAAGGTCTCTTCTTACTGGTTAATTTGATATGTTACATGACCATACTATCTGTAAAGGTTTAAAAGTTATACGCAGAAAACCTATTTCTGAAACGCGTCAAGGGCAATAACTCTTCAGGCATTCATCGGAGAGCTTCGGTTCAAATGAGACAAATGTAGCCCTTGACATGATGAACATTTTTGCATATATACTTTTTCAGCCATCTATTACGGTTTCCGAGTTCATCTAATAACAAGGTCAAAGGTCAAGGTCAAAGGTCACCGATGACCTTCAACCTGGTACTCAAATTGAAGGTCTTTTCATGCTGATCACTTTAAACATATATGTTTACTATATTATCTGTAAGCGTTTAAAAGTTATTCGCAAAAAAACGATTTACCGAAACGCGTCAAGAGCTATAATATAGATCTGAATGAGAGAAACATTTTTGCAATATAATATTTTCATAAATTTTTTATCGTTTTTGAGATATCGCGATAACAAAATTTCAAATGGCAGCCATTTTGGAAATGGCGGACGAAAAATTTTTTTGACCCCAGATTTGTAAAGCAACCCGGATACTAAATTTCATCAAATTCCGATAACTTTGCGAAATCGACAAAATTAGGGGTCAAAAACGCGTAACGGGGTCGCGACCCCAAAAATTTTTTTTGCATGACAAATCATCCTGAAGATGAATGAAACGTTTTCCCCCATTCAGAATTTTGATATCGGTTACGGTTTCTGAGTTTACCTGATAACAAGAAAAACAGGGGGCGAGGAGATAACTCTGTTACTGAAAATAGATTTCGTCCGTACCCTAATTTCGAAAGAGAATTTCCGACTTCCAGTTAGTACGCGAAGTTTCGTAATGATACGTCAAAAGGTTTTCCGTACAGAGACCTTACGGAAGAAGAAGAAAAATAATAATAATTAAAAGGTCATTTGTTCAGAGAACAATTGCAAGGTCTTTCACCAGTTTTCACCATGATTTCAGGAAAGTCACTACCGGTTGGTAATTGCATTTATTTCCTTTTCTCACGTACATTTGATCACCTATTTTTTACTGTTGTAAAGATTTTACGGAAAAAAACCCTTAAAATTGGCTATGACCTTGACCTCTGACCTTGATGACCTTTGACCTTGTGCTCAAATTGAATGTTTCTTCCTACTGATTAATTTGATATGTTACTTGACTATTCTATCTGTGACGGTTTAAAAGTTATTTGTAAATAATCCTTTTCCGAAACGCGTCAAGAGCAATAACTCTATAGATAGTCACCGGAGAGTTTCGGTCCAAATGAAACAAATAGAGCCCTT
>MJUU01020202.1:2854-28849 GCA_002080025.1 Modiolus philippinarum
ATTTAAAGTCTGATAATGTTTTCCTATATTTCTTTGTTGGGCTTTTTTGACAAAAAACAGTCTTGCTAAGGACCACCTTCAACACCAGTTTTGAAGTAGACACATCATTTTGTAAATGGCGGTCAATGAAAAATTTTCAACATCGGTTTTGAAGTCGCAACATCAATATCTATTTGGAAACCAAATTTCATTGAAATCGGACAATGTTGATTTTCCTGCTTTTTTTGGCAGCCATTTGAAAATGGCAGTCAACAAACAATTTTCAACATCGGTTTTGAAGTAGTGACATCAATTCCCACTTGGATACCAAATTTCATTGAAATCGGACAATATTAAATTATCCCGCCTTTTTCGGCGGTCATTTTGAAAATGGCGGTCAATGAATAATTTTTAACATCACTTTTGAAGTTGCGACATCAATACCTTTTTGGAAACCAAATTTCATTGAAATCGGACAATGTTGAATTTTCCCGCCTTTTTTGGAGGCCATTTTGAAAATGGCGGTCATCAAACAGTTTTAAACACCAGTTTTCAAATCCACACAGCATGGCAAACATTTTATCAATTTACACTTAACCTTCGTCTTCTCTAGTTTTGGAAATAAAGACGAAAAATATGAAAATCTTGAAAATTCCATGAAAAAAATGGCAGTAACTCCTACAAGAGTTTTTGGATTTTCTTCAAAATTTCAAGGTTGGTAGATCTTGATATGCTGAACCTTTCTGCAATATACACTTGACCTCTATCTGTTACACTTTTTGAAATTAAAAAAAATGCACAAATTTTGAAAATGTTACGGAAAAGGGGCAATAACTCCAAGACGGGTTTTCGGATTTTCTTCAAAATTGCAGGGCAGGTAGAGTTTGCTATGCTGATCACTTTTATTCCAGTCAGAATTTTGATATCTCTAACGGTTTTCGAGTTATTGGCCAAAAACTGCAATTTACCCCTATGTTCTATTTTTAGCAACGGTGTCTATGTTGTTTGACCTACCGCCTAATCGAACATAATTCATACTCTGGTGATGATTCAGGCCAAGTTTGGTTACATTTAGCTCATTGGATTCAGAGGAAAAGATTTTTGAAATTTTTGACAGACAGATTTTTAGGCTTTTGACTTTTAGGCCAGATGAGCTAAAAATTGGAAAGTTTCTGTAAGTCTCTAGTATTCAGACAATGACGAAGACAAATCGATACTACAAACATCACTAACGAAGACAAAACTAAAATTAAACAACACAATACAAAAAACTAAAGCACTGACAGTGTTAACCCCCTTAAAAACCGAGGTTGGCATCAGGTGTTCCGGAGGGGTAAGCATGTCGTATTCGGTATACAGCACCCGTCACACTGTCAGTGGGTCAATCCAGGCTAAGTCAAAACCGGTAATGTAAGAAATTTAGAACATATTTTGATGTTAAATTTCTTAAAAATGGCGTCGTTGCCATGGGAACTGAAAGGTTCGGGAAAGTGATGCAAATTGCATAAAATTTTACAGAATGGATTTATAGAAAGTGTAAAACTAATTTGGGAATCAAACTTTGCAAGGACGCTGCTTAATTGGAGGTTTGGGCGACTTTTGTGTTCCGCTTTGCGAACACAGTAAATACTTGTATTTCTCAGTTTTACGATGAATTTGTAGATACTTTCTAATGTCTATTTACTCCATATCCTTTCACTGTTTATCTTATTGGGAGCATCTTACTAGTACAGTATATGCCGTTGAATATGGCATTTATTGCTGCAGGAAAGAAAATAAAAAATTCTGTGTGATAAGCATGGAGTCGATAATTTAGAAAGTTTTAGAAAGTTTCCGTTGCCATATCTAATTTAGTAAGTTATGATGTAATGGTAAGGACTATCTTATCTTGTAGTACTAGTAAATGTAATTTTTGTAGTGGAATATTTATTCGATTCTTATAATAAATATTCTATAATCGTTACATAATATTTTTCCGAAGAGAGAACTCTTATGCAAATGTTTGTAATATTCTTCCAAAGTAATTCTTGTTAGGCGGAACAAATACAAGTTTAAATGTCAAAAAGTTTGGCCTTCGCAGCTTTTTGACACACACAAAAAAAACAGAGGCTCCCAGGAGCCTGTATCGCTCACCTGGCTTTCAGTTGCCACAATCAAGGTAACATTGTAAGTTATACAGTTGATCTTCAGTCTCTCAAACTTTCGTAGCTCGTCAAAAATCACACATCTTGAACTGTATTTAAAGTCTGATCATGTTTTCTATATTTCTTTGTTGGGATTTTTTTAATTCCACCTTTTTTGGCAGCCATATGAAAATGGCAGTCAACAACAATTTTCAACTCCGGTTTTGAAGTAGTGACATCAATATCCACTTGGATACCAATTTAAATCAGATAATGTTGAATTTTCTCGCCTCTTTTGGTGGCCATTTTGAAAACGGCAGTCAAAGAATAATTTTTAACATCGGTTTTGAAGTTGCGACATCAAGACCTATTTGGAAACCAAATTTCATTGAAATCGGACAATGTTGAATTTTCCCGCCTTTTTGGTGGCCACTTTGAAAATGGCGGGCAACGGACAATTTTCAACACCAGTTTTGAAATCGCAACATCAATATCTATTTGGAAACCAAATTTCATTGAAATCGAACAATATTTAATTTCCTGCTTTTTTTGGCGGCCATTTGGAAATGGCGGTCAACAAACTATTTTCAATACCAGTCGCCACAGCATGGCAAACATTTCATCATTTCACACTTAAACTTCATCTTCTATAGTTTTGAAAATAAAGCCGAAAAATAAGAAAATTAAAAAAAAAATCGGTGAAAAAAGGGCAATAACTCCTACAAGGGTTTATGGATTTTCTTCAAAATTCCAGGATGGGTAGATCTTGATATGCTAAACATTTTTGCATTTTACACAATCTGTTACATGTTTTGAAAAAAAAAAGTAAAAAAAATGCAAAAATATGATAACTCCGAGATGGGTCTCAGATTTTCTTCAAAAATGCACAATGGGTAGATCTCATCATGCTGATCATTTTCACCCCTGTCAGATTTGATATCTGTAATGGTTTTCGGGTTAGCCAAAAACTGCAATTTACCACTATGTTCTATTTTTAGCAATGGCGGCCATGTTGTTTCACCAGCTGACTAATAGAACACAATTTTAAGAAGCCATACCTTGGTGATGATTCAAGTCAAGTTTGCTTACATTTGGCCCAGCGGTTTCAGAGGAGAAGATTTTTGAAATTGTTGACGGACGGACAGACGCATAGTGCTGGGAAAAGCTCACATGGCCTTTTAGGCCAGGTGCGCTAAAAACAGTGGCCCTTTTATACTCTTTATAAAGACATTTTAAACCTTATTGTAATTCACTTAAACGTTCAGAAAAGAAGCGTTGTACACGTACATTTTTGATAATATAACTAAATGAAATACTCCATTTCGTAAAAAATTTCCGTATACACGTTCGATGCTAGAGATCTTCTCCTGAATGTTTGGTACATTAAAACATTTATTTACTATGAAAAGTTTATTATTCTTCTTGCTTGCTTGCGTTGGGAACTAGTTTGGTGTCTCAAAGAACTTCTCTTTATAGCCAGCAAATGGCTGTGTTTTATTTGGTCGATGGAATGTTGTTTCCACCAGTTTTATTTCTTTAAATGACACTTTAAAGCCAACATCAAAAACTGAAAAATTGTGGAGTCTATACACTGGAACATTCCATTAATTTTTAATTTGTGTTGCTGAATATATAATTTAATGTTGAAATTATTGAAGTTTCTACTTTGAAATCCGTGTAGTAACGGTATTATGAAAAAGTCAAGGAAATAAATGAAGAAAATTAAAATAATTACCTTTATAAACAATCAAAAACAATTTACTGTCTTACATCTCTACGTTTTATTAAGTGTTACAGTAAGAATACATAATAAATCTAGGGGAAAATGTTTAATTTATTAAGATCATCAAAGGAAAAATTCTAATATGGATTTAAATTGTAACTTATCAATTATTCATTGTTCAGATTAATATTATTTAATCAGATTTAAATGTCAAGAACAAATTCGCAAGAAAGGATTGCATCTGTTAGCCAGCTATGATGTGCCGATGTATAGACAATTTGATGTGGGTTTCGTCTTTACAATTGTAATGGGATCATGACATATTCGAAGAAAAATCTTAAATATCAGAGATGAATATTCGAAATATTTCAGTGGCCAGCTGGGCACCTGGCAAACAGAGTTCAGTAACCATGTCCATAATTTTACTAGCCCAGTACTATATTGTCAGCCAAAATTGCAGAATATTCCATTAGGTACCCGGAATACTCGTTTTAAAGTTCAAGTGGCCAAGGTCAAATTCTAGCTGCCTTGGGCAACTGGGACCATGGTATAATTAGCATTCTAGGTTATTGATCATGGCTTAACTTTTTGTAAAACAATCCTGTACGCTGATGTAGATAGCTAAGTGATTTTGACTTTCCATTGAGTTGATCTTGGGCATAAGTATGAACAACCAGCACCGAATTTAGTGCCGTGAGATATTTGAGTCTCATCACAAGGCGATATCAAATTCTTTTCAGAGAAAAAAATGCCATCATTAACATAACAATGAATCACCCATTAACATAACAATGAATCACTAAAGGTATCTGCAGGGTATTATTTTCCTATTATAAAATTTTGTGAAATTTTCTTTGTAACAACATTATTGTATTACTTTTTCAAAATGTAAAGTAAAATTTGGGGTCACCGTGCATTTAAGCGCAAATATGGAATTTGAAAATTTCAGGATTTACAAAGAAATGATAGGGGAAATCGACTATATGGGGGATAGCTTTTAAGATATATTATAGATTTTGTTCATACTTTGCATGCCTTTTGAATTCATTATATAGTTTACATATAAAATATAAAAATTAGGGGTCACCGTTGAAATAAGAGAGATGAATTTAACACATACCCTAGTTAGAATGTTCCATGGCAATCTGTATAGACCAACAGTGAAATACATTGCTAATAATTGTAATACTCAAGATAATGGTCGAGTTTTATGTGTATATCGTCGTGAATATTTAACTAACGTTAGTGTATCGAACATGAAAGGAAATATAATACGACGTTACTAGTTTGTCAGCAGTATGTGGTTCTGCCTACCCAGTACAAACCAAAATGGATTGCCTAGGTTTCATAATTGTCCTAGGAAAATAATAACATCAAAACGTTTCAAGCGCCAGCTCATTGGAATCTCAACAACAACGCTCTTTTTTGCCATGTCTTTGGATTTCGATTTTTGTGGTCTTCGCTTCCCTTGTTCCTTCGGTATTCTACTGCCGTTGTTCCAAAAACGTCTGAAATTTCAATTAATAACTCTCTTTCAACACTTTATCCTAGAAAAGCGCATCGCAATTTTAATTTTCGTTCTATAAAAGGACTACAGTAGTGTTAGTTACTTTCATTATAGTTGAATAAACCAATCCGCTGGTTGTTAAACTCTTCGTGAGCCAAGTGTTATAGCCTTGCCTTGTGAAAATGATTTTTTAGGCTGAATTCGAGACGCCTGTTCCCGACACGAGTGTGTGCACTCGAAACGATTTGAACATCACAAACGCCAAGAACACAACACTCGGAACGAACTTTTGTTCCGAGAACATGCTCCTGCTTTGAGGTGGTGTGTGTTCCTAGAACGGAAATCAAGATGGCGACTGAAGGAAACAAATTTTAAGGGATCGAATGTTTTTTGCTCGTTTAATCAATGATGAAGATGATATGGCGTTTGCATTTTGTAGAAAGTAAACTAAACAAAAAAATATATTTGTAAGCATATAAAACAAGAGGCTCTCAAGAGCCTGTATCGCTCACCTGGACCATGGCTGACATATACAGTAGAATAAGGTTTGAATGGCATATATCCCAGAGGGTTCAATGTTAAACTACAATCCCCGCTCTCGGCCATCTTGGTCGAGATAATGGCCTCCTGGATACCTTTTTTTGAGGGGACCATCTAAGACCATTGTGACTAAGTTTGATTCTAACTGGACTAGTAGTTTCTGAGATGTTTGAATGGGTTTTCCCATAGGGTCCAATGTTAAACTTTATTCTACTCTGGCGGCCATCTTGTTGGAGGTACTGACCTGTCGGATACCTTTTTTTGCTGACATATTCCAAAGATGCTGATCTGCATACCAGGTACATGACGGTAACCATACAGCGTAAAGAAATCAGTCAAAAGTCAATGTTGCATGAAATAGCAGTCAAGGTGAAATGAAATTGAGTAGTTCCACAAGATGCTTGTTCACACCAACCTACACAACAGTAGACCACAGTATCAGAGGTAACAAGTCTGATGTATGCAATACAAGTCAATACGATTTAATTTGGGTGGTATGCTGACGTACCTAAAAATGCATCTGCACACCACCTAAATGCTGGTGGGCCATACTGTATACGAAGTGCATAAAAGCTTAACCAGAGTCAACTAGATCAGCCAGTTACACCCCCCGCTCATTGAACCCTGAATCAATATGGCAAGTGCAAAATTAAGTGTGTGTGTGTGTGGACACAATACAAGTACAGACACAATGATATAATCTTCAAGAAATAACTTTTCACGAATGTTTCAATGAAAGTATTCTGTCTAAATCAGACAAAAACAATATTCAACCTTTTTTGGCCCCTTTGACCAATTTTACACACAAGAGTGGACTGGTTTCAATTGGGCATGTAGTTCCAGAGGAGAAGATCTTTGAATGTGTTTCTCCATAGGGTCCAATGTTTAACTATTTTCCCCACTGACACGGCCATCTTGAATGAGGTGCGAACCTGCCTGACACAATTTTGAAAGAGTACCACTTAAGGTCTATTGTGACCAAGTTAGGTTTCAATTGGCCATGTAGTTCCAGAGAAGAAGATCTTTGAATGTGTTTTCCCGTAGGGTCCAATGTTAAACTATTTTTCCCGCTGACTGCCATCTTGGATGAGGTGCAAACCTACAAATACTCAATTTTGAAAGGCGACCACCTAAGGACTATTGTGAACAGTTTGGTTTCAATTGGGCATAGAGTGCCAGAGGAGAAGATCTTTGAATGTGTTTCCCAATAGGGTCAAATGTTAAACTATGTTCCCCGCTGGCGGCCATCTTGGATTAGGTGCAAACCTGTCGGACACAATTTTGAAAAGGACCACCTACACAATATTGTGACCAAGTTTGGTTTCAATTGGCTAAGTAGTTCCAGAGAAGAAGATCTTTGAATGTGTTTTCCCATAGGGTTCAATGTGAAACTATTTTCCCCCCTGATGGCTATCTTGGATGAGGTGTGAATCTGCCGGACACAATTTTGAAAGGGTACCACCTAAGGACTATTATGTCCAAGTCTGGTTTCAATTGGCCGAGTAGTTCCTGAGTAGAAGATCTTTGAATGTGTTTCCCATAGGGTCCAATGTTATTCTATGTTCCCCGCTGGCGGCCATCTTGGATTAGGTGCGAACCTGCCGGACACAATTTTGAAAGGGGACCACCTAAGGACTATTGTGAGTAAGTTTGGTTTCAATTGGCAAAGTAGTTCCAGAGTAGAAAATCTTTGAATGTGTTTCCCATAGGCTCCAATGTTAATCTATGTTCCCCGCTGGGGGCCATCTTGGATTAGGTGCGAACTTGCCGGACACAATTTTGAAAGGGGACCACCTTATCACTGTTGTGACCAAGTTTGGTTTCAACTCGCCTAGTAGTTCCAGAGAAGAAGATCTTTGAATGTGTTTCCCATAGGGTCCAATGTTAATCTATGCTCCCAGCTGGCGGCCATCTTGGATTAGGTGCGAACCTGATGGACACAATATTGAAAGGGGACCACCTAAAGACTATTGTGACCAAGTTTGGTTTCAATTAGCTAAGTAGTTCCAGAAAAGAAGATCTTTGAATGTTGTTTCCCATAGGGTCCAATGTTAATCTATGTTCCCCGCTGGCGGCCATCTTGGATATGGTGCGAACCTGCCAGACACAATTTTGAAAGGCGACAACCTAAGGACTATTGTGAACAACTTTGGTTTCAATTGGCCTAGTAGTTCCAGAGTAGAAGATCTTTAATTGTGTTTCCCATAGGGTCCAATGTTAATCTATGTTCCCCGCTGGCGGCAATCTTGGATTAGGTGCGAACCTGCCGGACACAATTTTGAAAGGGGTCCACCTAAAGACTATTGTGACCAAGTTTGGTTCCATTTGACTCTGTGGTTTCAGAGGAGAAGATCTTTGAATGAAAAGTTTACGACGGACGACGGACGCCGGACGCCAAGTGATGGCAAAAGCTCACCCTGGCTATAGCCAGGTGAGCTAACCAGAGGCTCCCAGGAGCCTGTATCGCTCACCTGGTTTTCAGTTGCCAAAATCAAGGTAACAGTGTAAGTTATACAGTTGATCTTCAGTTTCTCAAACTTTTGTAGGTCGAACACCTCCAATATCTTGAACTGTTTTTAAAGTCTGATCATGTTGTATTATATTTCTTTGTTGGGGTTTTTTGAAAAAAAATGTTCTTGCTAAGGACCACTTTCGACACCTGTTTTGAAGTCGAGACGTCATTTTGTAAATGGCAGTCAAAAAACAATTTTCAACATAGGTTTTGAAGTCGCAACATCAATATCTATTTGGAAACCAAATTTCATTGAAATCGGACGATGTTGAATTTTCCCACCTTTTTGGCAGCCATTTAAAATATGGCGGTCAACGAACAATTTTTAACATCAGTTTTGAAGTTGCGACATCAAGACCTATTTGGAAACCAAATGTCATTGAAAGCGGACAACGTTGAATTTTCCCGCCTTTTTTGGCGGCCATTTTGAAAATGGCGGTCAACGAACAATTTTCAATATCGGTTTTGAAGTCGCAACATCTATATCTATATGGAAACCAAATTTCATTGAAATCGAACAACGTTGAATTTTCCCGCCTTTTTGGCGGCAATTTTGAAAATGGTGGTCAAGGAACAATTTTTAACACCGGTTTTGAACTCGCAACATCAAGATCTATTTAAAAACCAAATTTCATTGAAATCGGACAATGTTGAATTTTCCCGCCTTTTTTGGCGGCCATTTTGAAAATGTCGGTCAAGGAACAATTTTCAACATCAGTTTTGAAGTCGCCACAGCATGGCAAACATTTCATCAATTTACACTTAACCTTCATCTTCTATAGTTTTGGAAATAACAGATGAAAAATACGAAAATTTGAAAAATTCAGTAAAAAAGGGCAATAACTCCTACAAGGGTTTATGGATTTTCTTCAAAATTTCAGGGTGGGTAGGTCTTAATATGCTGAACATTTTTGCAATTTACACTTGACCTCTATCTGTCACACTTTTTGAAATAAAAATTTAAAATGCAAACATTTTGAAAATTTCACGGAAAAAGGGCTATAACTCCCAGACAGGTTTTCAGATTTTTTTCAAAATTGCACCGTGGGTACATCTCATCATGCTGATCATTTTTACCCCACGTCAGATTTTTGATATCTGTAACGGTTTTCGAGTAATTTGCAAAAAAAAGCAATTTACCCCTATGTTCTATTTTTAGTAACAGCGGCCATGTTGTTTGGTCTACGTACATAAAAATCACAAACTTGAAAGAGCATACCCTGGTGATGATTCAGGCCAAGTTTGGTTAGTATTGGTCCAGTAGTTTCAGAGGAGAAGATTTTTGAATAAAAGTTAACGGACGGACGGACGGACGGACGACGGACGCCGAGTGATGGCAAAAGCTCACATGGCCTTTGGCCAGGTGAGCTAATAAAAAGGACGACCATTTTTAAGATGTGAAAAAGACCAATTGACTGGTATGATACCGGAATGCTCTGTGAAAGACTTCATTTGATTCAATATTGTAGTTTTTCCTTTTGTAAGAACTACTGTGCCTTCTGGACATTGGGGGAGACCATTTGAAACAATTCTGAGAAAACATCAGGTATTTTTATTCAAATGTATCAAAAATGTCTTAACACTTGGGGCTAATATAACTTGTAAGTTTCATTAGACGCATTAAACTCGAAGGATGTGCATAAAATGTCGGTTAGGTTGGCTTTGAATTCATGTTTTCTATGTTTTTCCAATTTAGAAATGTCTGAACTGCCTGTTATTTGGGATAGTCATTCATTTTTAACTTGCTTGTGCCAAATTCCCATTGCTTCAATTTATGCAATTAAATATTTAAAGAAGGAGAAAATTTGGAGGGGAGAGCTAGGGGCAAAGGGCGCCTGATTTTCACCGCCAGAGAAAAAAAAATTGTTGTGGCAATTCTGTATTAAACTATACATATAGGTATAATTTAACACATTTTCGCATTTTACGTAGAAATGAAACATTTTAGGATTTGAATGAAATATAGTCAAAAAATTGTTTGCCTTGCTTACGAGTTACGCTACCCGTTTCTTAAATCCTTTATCTGTCCCTAATTAGATGGACTACGGAATTCTTTGTCGTTTTATTTCTTTCCGGCTATCTCCGCCAAGTTAAGTACAATACCAGGCGATTTTTGTTTAGTCTTTCAAAAGAATGTACCATAACATAATTACAACTGCAATTTTAACTGCCATTTTGAATTCGTTCTTAGCGTTCGATGATGTTCGCACTTGAAATATTCTTGCTGTTCGAGATGTGTAACGGTAGACCCAGAACACGTTCTTACTACCAAGAACAACTGTCTCGAATGCACCCTTAAAGTATAAAGTTGAGGATTATATCGTGATGGCACTCGATCAATCTCTGTAAACTGCACTTGGACTTTAACCTGGGAATATTCAAACTGCACGTAAAAAAATAAAAAAATATACATATCTTTCCTACATAGATTAGAAAGCAGCTTCTTCGCTTCATAGCCTGCATAGACTTTTTAGCACATGTGGCTATGGCAGGATGACTTTGCTATCACTAGGTGGCCGTGGTCCGTCCGTCGTAAACTTTTCATTCAAATTTCTTCTTCTCTGAAACTGCTGGGCCAATTGGATCCAAACTTGGTCAGAATAGTCCTTGGGTATCACATTTAAAAATGTGTACGACAGGTTCGCACGTCATCCAAGATGGGCGCCAGCGGGATCTTTGTTGAAATTTAGACCCTATATTCAAAGATCTTCTCTGAAACAACTAGGTCAATTTGAACCAAACTTGGTCACAATGATCCTTATGTGGCCCCTTTAAAATGTGTTCGACAAGTCCACATTATATCAAAGATGGCCGCCAGCGGGGAACGTGGTTTTAACATTAGACCCTGTAGGGAAACATACTCAAAGATTTTCTCCTCTGAAAGTACATGGCACATTGGAATCATACATGGTCATAATGTTTCTTACTTGGTTCCCTTTATAAAATGTGTCCGGCATGTTCGCATAGCATCCAAGATGGCAGTCAGCGGGAACATATTTTAACATTGGACCCTATTGGGAAAAGATCTTATCCTCTGAAATTACTTGGCAAAATGGAATCAAACTTGGCCATAATAGTCATAGTTGGCCCCTTTCAAAAACTTTGTCTGACAAGTCAGCATCACATTAAAAATAACCACCAGTTGAGAACATTGTATAACATTGGACGCCATGGGAAACCATTCAAAGGTCACAAGAGCTCATAGGAGGTGGCCGCAAGCAGGAAACTTGTTTTTTATATTGCACGCTAAGGAAAAACATATAAAGAACTTCTCCTCTGAAAGTATGTGGCCGATTATTACTTGGTCACAATGGTCCTTAGTTGGTCCCTTTTGTAAAATGTGTGCAGCATGTCCGCTTTACATCCAGGATGGCCCCATAGGGTACATTGTTTAACTTTTGACCCCATGAGAGATCATCGAAAGATTTCCTCTGAAAATAATAGGCCAATTGGAACCAAAGTGAGGAACAATGATTCTTAGATAGTCTTCTTCAAGAAAGGTGACATTCGGTCTACGACCCATAAAAAAAACTGCCAATGGAAAACATAGTTTAATTTTGGATTATATTACATCAATGTCTATAACAAACTTGAAAATGAGACTCTTAAATAGTCGGGATTATTTTTACTTATTGTGTCAGGCTCTTGAGAGCATCTTGTTATAGTTCTTTTGGTTTTTGTAAACATCGAAAAAGATATATTTGGGAACTCGTAGGGTTTAAGTAGAACTTGTTGATGCATCATTAAACCTGGTTTAACCCACCGTTTTATTTATAAAATGCCCGTTCCAATTCGGGAATTTGACGGCTTGTCAAAAATAATCTGTGTTGGGTTGTGTTCCCTTGATTCTGCCGTATGTTATACGGATTTTCCTAACTGGTCTCTCCCTTTGTTTTGTTGTCACTTTTATCTATTTACTACAGAAAATAGTTTCGATCCCCAGAATATTCTCGGCCATTATTATCATTATTATGCAAATATCAGGGAAAGTCCTCGGCCATTATTATCATTATTATGCAAATATCAGGTAAAGTTAAATAAAGATAATAATCATTCTCGTTTTATAGTTAATTGTGTGTGATCCTGTTCATTTTCATACAAATGCTTTTATCCCTAGATACTTTGTTTTGGGTCGTTTTAACCTGGATATCGGATGTTGTCTCCTTGACATTTACCCCATTTCCTTTCTTTTTCATAAATATTGAGCTCTCCAGATTTTTTTCTTCACGTTGCACTTGGTGACTTTTTGCACAATTGTTTCAGTTATGAATCGCACCAGGCAAATCCATTTCTTTTAATGGAGGCCATATTGTAACCTCCACTGCTACAAAAGTGGACGGGATATTTATTTGAATATATATACAATGTAAGGATGTGAAGCAAATACACGTGAAAAAAGTCTTCCACATGGTAGAACCAAGCAATTGAACTAAGCTTTTATTGTGATTCTTCATCTTGAAGTTACCATAAAGCCTTCATATACCTCATGGCAAGTTCAAGACGGCGCCTAGCACCGGCTTGAGCAGAATGCATTGCCATAAAATTTACTTGCAAAGTGTTCTTACAACCAGTCATCCTTTGCCCGACAAAAGCACAAGTGTCTTAAGCTAGTGGACAATTACAACCTATAGACAAACACAGGAGACTTATCATGTCGATTTAGATTTGTGGCACTATAACCAGGTGATCAGATTAACATTTTGGAAATTACATACAATAATAAAATACCAAATATGAAAGTATGCGAGTATAGTCATATGAGAAATTCTCTCAAGAGCAGGTAGATTATCTAAAAATATAGAGAGCAAAAATCTCTCGCACGGGGGAATCTTAATACGCACTATATCTGCAATGCTCTGTAGAGTTTTTTCTGATGCTCTTCCAGCATTTACCCGTGTTTTGTCAGTTGTTTATTCACTTGAATTGTCTGCAGGATTGTTCAAAGAACCAAAGGCATTAAGTCTGATAAATTCGTATAATAATGAAGGCGTTTAAAAAATAATCAAATCATGATTTTTTTCTGGTGATAAATTATTCATTTAAACAATATATTCATTTGCACGCTCGTCATTGCTCTATTATCATGCTTGAGATGTAATAAAGTTACGTTATGAAAGAAAAATGTTTTGAATGAAATAATTTTTTTAAACTAATAAATGATTTAAAACTTGCAATTTTTAACAAGTTTCCGGAATGGGATTTGTTTTCATTCATCGTTTATCGTATTTAGAATCATCATTCTAAAATTTCAAAAAACCGGCAAGAATTTATGTTTTTCTTTTAATAGATTTATTTTTTTTTGTCTTGGATGAAAGGACACTTTAGAATTAAATTTATATTTGTACACAATGTAGCTGGTTCAAAACCACAAACTGCCATTATGAACATTATTTTCAATCGTGTGCGAGTGAAAAGCCAAAACGATATTTGTGAAGGCGATAGTTGAGTGCACATTTCCTGCATGCATTGTAAGCCCCTATCGGGGATAGTAAAAGATGACTATATTTGAATATTTCGTCAGTACGTACGTCACGGTACATGTTCATTTTTCCCAATATCTATAGAGATTATGATTTGGGTATTTTGTTGAAGCTATGATAAAATAAGGGTAGTTTCAGTTATTCCGGTCCATTTATATTTGTTAAAGTTGTTGAATAAGAATTACTTTAATTTCCAGTCATGTGTGGTAGATATAGGCTCTTGACTTTGTAAATCGACGACCCCTTACAGTTTAAACTGGAATTATGTTCTGAATTTGATCCACTGACCTCTGGATGAGCTTTAACATTTAAAGTAACTATTTTGTTCAATTATTCAGTTTGCCCGAGCCTATTGTCCCATTTCAGTTTTATGTTTTTGGTCGATAACAGTGAATATCCGTGATCTTTGAGAAATTTATCATTTTTTCAGTCTACAATTTACGAAGATCCGCAATTTTTTCTTTTTCTGAAAAGCCAAAATACAAAAAGACCTATTGATGAGAAATTTCAATCCTGAAAAACTATTCAAAATCAACAGAGATTTAAAAATGCAGGAAAGGAATGCACATTTTACGTATGTGTATAATATGTTTTGATTAAGATGTAGTTTTAGAGTTTATATTATTATTTTATGAAATATATCCAATTCATATTCTGATTTTGTTAAGTTATTTTTATTCTATCAATTGTGATTACGTAATTAATTTTTCTTTAAATTCATTAATCAAAGTGTAATTACAATTACAATTGATGGGATACTAGTTATTTTTAAATGCTAAATGGAGGATCTATGCCGTCTTTGTTACATCCGTCCCTCAACACATGGCCTTCAACGCAGCAATATTGAAAGATATGTCGCACCGGTGTCCCATATAAAACATTTTCAGCTAATGTTTCCATGAATTTGATCTAACCAGTTTTGAATTTGTCTTAGATTGACTCGTTGACCATGTGAAATTTGTCAGTTTTGTTTATGTTTCGTGCATCTGTTCTTCTGTCTTCTCTTTTTCCAATGTCTCTGGAAATTAACCTTGTGCCGTCAGTATTCTACTTACGTTGTTTCTGTGAAGAAAACACTTCCTTTTTACATGTTTTACGAAGTTTTGGGAGACTTGTTTTTACTCAATTCTTATTATTATTCTTATTTCCATTGTTTACGGACTCATTGTATTGTATCATATTCAGTATTAATCGAGTCCAATCGCACAAGAAGCAATTCTAGAACCTATTCACCTCACATCCCTTTGAACCTTTAGTCATTCATTTAAACAAATAATATTAATGATTTATTGTGAAGATCCTTGTGTTATAACGCATGTAGGATTTATTCACTTATCATTGTTAAATATATAATGTTAAGGATGATTTATCTGGAAGATAATGCAACATTATGATACACAATTTGCTAAATCGTCGAACTAGATTATTTTTGAATCCCAAGCGTTGTATGATAGATATGCATTGTTGATATACCGTTTGCAATTTCCTGCTTTAGTGTACAATTTTAGTTGATGGTAACCATTGTATAATGACGGGTGCCGCTAGCGGAGCAGGATATGCTTACCCTTCCGGAGCACCTGGTGTCACTCGGCTTTTATGGGAGTTCACACTGTCAGTGGTTTTAGTTTTTATACGCCCGTCTAATGACGGACGTTTTATGGTATACCAATGTCCGATTGTCCGTCCGTCCGTCCGTCTGTCCGTCCGTCTGTCTGTCCGTCCGTTTTATATGTCGCGCTCTAACTTGATAACCATTTTGTCAATTCACTTCAAACTTTGTAGAGGTATTGGGTATGATGGACTCACGATCTGTATACTTTTTTGTGAAAATTCGATTTTTGTTGTAGGAGTTGTGGGACTTTATTCGTCAACTTTAAGGTAATTTTTTACATGTCGCGCTCTAACTCAACAACCCTTTGGTCGATTCACTTCAAACTTTGTAGAGGTATTGGGTCTGATAGACTCACGATCTGTATACTTTTTCGTGAAAATTCGATTTTTCTTGTAGAAGTTATGGGACTTTAATTGTCAATTTTAAGGCAATTTTTTACATGTTACGCTCTAACTTGACAAATCTTTGACCAATTCACTTCAAACTTTGGAAAGATACTGGGTATGATGGGCACATGATCTGTATAGTTTTCGTGAAATTTTGATTTTTCTTGTAAGAGTTGTGGAACTTTATTTATGAATTCTAAGGCATTTTTTCACATGTTGTGTTCTAACTTGACAAACCTATGGCTAGTTCACTTCAAACTTTGTACAGGTATTGGATATGATGGTTTCATGGTCTGTATACTTTTCGTGAAATTTCGATTTTTCTTGGAAGAGTTATGGGACTTTATTTTTTCAAAAGGCAATTTTATACATAATGCACTCTAACTGATTAATAGTTTGATCAGCTCACTTCAAACTTTGCAGATTGATTTATTAAAATAATATCATGCTTAATTGGGCAGTTATAGGTGTATTCTAAATTGAGAACCACATTCTTTAATCACTTAAGTTTTCAAGGGGTGACGACGGGCTTATCATGCGACTTGGCGCAGCTGTTTATTTGTGTTGTCTTGCATGTAATTTTAGTTTTATCTTCGTTATTATGTTCATGTTACTGGTTTGTCCTGGTTAATGTTTGAATACTCAAGAGACTAACAACTGCTTTTCAAATTTTTACCTTGGTACTGTTTGAGGGTTAGAGAAGTAACAAGTGCTATGGATTTTTTATTGGTTTTGTCTAAGGGTTAGAAAATGGTAATTCCAATCAGCCCCAAATCGGAACTTTCAAAACAATATATACCTCACTGATAGTGTGACGGGTGTCGCTAGTGGAGCAGGACATGCTTACCCTTCCGGAGCACCTGATGGGAGTTCACACTATGAATGCCTTAGTTTTTAATGTCGTTTTTTGTATTTCCGTGCATTGTAGCTGTCTAACGTCCTTGTTTTGTCTTTGTTTTTCTCTGTTGCCGCTTTTGCCATGTCTTTGAATTTCGATTTTTGTGGTCTTCGCTTCCCTTGTTCCTTCGGTATTCTACTGTCGTTGTCTGTATATCTCAATTTATTCCAAAATATGTAAGAGTCATATCCAAAATAACATTTGATGAATGGTATACTTCATAAATCATTTTTTGCTCACAATTATTAATCTGAATTTATTTATTTATTTATTCATTTTTGCATGATCTTAAAATTTCCTCAGTAAATAAAAAAAAAAAACCATTAATTTGAGTTTTAAAAACTAAAAAGGAAATTTTTGAGTTTCAAATATTTGAAGTTTTTCACTTTGAAAAGTAGAAATTCGGGTTTTTTTAAGTAGAAATTATCAGGTTTTTAAAGTCAGAATTTTGTCGAAATGAGTTTGAAAAAGTCAAAATTTCCAATTGTTAACAATCTAAACATCTAGTTTTAGGTCAAAATTTTTTATTTCAATGAAGTAAATTTTATATATTTCTAGAAGCCATAATTTAAATTCGTAAACATTTTTATCCGAATACGCTCCTGTACTTATAGTTTCATTTTGGTGGGAGTCGAAAGAATTTTTGAAAAGTAAAAAAAGCTGCTTTGCCAAGGATATGTTCAGCCTTTGTCACTGTCGTCCTGTATCGCACAAAAAAAATGAAGAACCTGTTCAACTCATATCCCTTGGAAATCAAACAAATAGTATTAATGATTTATTATTAGAATCCAGGTGTTAACTTGCGAACAGAGTAAAGAATATGAGTCTATCTGAAATTTCTCCCAATGAATAAGATGACCAAGCATTTATAACCAACCGATATGTCTTTTATTTATGATGACCAATATGTAAATTTTGAAAATAGATTTTTACTAAAATTAAACATTTAATTTTAAGCAAAATATTGAATTCCTTCTGCATTGTTTTAGTCCCATGAAATATCCTTTTTGTGTCAGCTGTTGATTTTAATTCCTTCGAACAACATTCTAATTTTACAGCACAGGTGTCTTCATCGATGATAAAGAAATTATAAAATTCTTTAAAAAGGGGCCTAAATATCGCCCATCTTCAAAAATAAACTGGCAAGCATGTTTTGATATTATTAAAGACACAGTTACCAATTACTGTTCAAAATGGTGCAAACGAGAAAGTGCAAACAAACACGAACCCAATATGTTCAAAGATAGAACGATTACAAAAGTCACCAACAGAATAATTTTTATAAAGATAATTATAATGAGTCAGCGCCTAAGTTGTCTGTAAACAGAATTAAGTTAAAATTAAGAGATCTTAGCAATAAACATATGTTTGTACCAGTCGATAAAGCCTCCAACATCGTTGCTATTATTTGAAAGAAATATTATATTGATGTCCAACAAAATGAATTGGCAAAGTCTTAACACTTTCGAACGTACTAAGTTTGACGAAAACACATTAACGAAACAGCACTACAGCGATACAGATATGCTCCAACTTCAACCTAAAGATAAGACGTTGCCTACTATGTACTGGGTTCCTAAGCTTCACAAAAATCCCTACAAACATCGTTTTATCTCGGTATCGAGTAACTATTCTACCACTAATTTATCCATCCATTTAACCAGTGCATTCACATGTATCAAGGAGTTAATTATCAAATACATTGTACTGTGAAACTCTGGTGTAAATTACTTTTGGAGTGTAAAAAATTTCATTGAAGTTTTAGATAAACTAAAATCAATAAAAAGACCGGTTTTGTCTATTTTACAGTTCTGATTTTTCCACACTTTATACTACCCTTCCAAATAAATTGATAAAATATAAATTGGGACCAGGTAAGCGATACAGGCTCTTGAGAGCCTCTTGTTATAGTTTTTTTTTTTTTTCAATCGAAGCAGATATATTTGGGAACTCGTAGGGTCTAAGCAGAACTTATTTAGTTAAGAAAATAGGTTCGATCCCCAGTAAATTATCCGCCATTACTATGCAAAAATAAGGTTAGGTTAAATATAGAAATATGATTATCATTCTCGTTTTAGAGTGCATGTTTGTGTGATCCTGTTTATTTGCATACAAATATTGAGCTCTCCATATTTTTTTGTCAGGTTGGACTTGGTAACTTTTAACACACTTGTTACAGTAATGAAGAATTGCACCAGGCAGAACCATTTCTTTTAATGGAGGCCATATCGTAACCCTCACTGGTACAGAAGTGGACGAGGTATTTATTTGAATATATAGACAATGTAAATACATGGTAGAACCAAGCAATTGAACAAAGCTTTTATTGTGAATCTTCATCTTGAAGTTACCATAAAGCCTTCAAAAAGAGCTTTGCTCATACCTCATAGCAAGTTCAAGACGGCGCCTAGCACCGGTTTGGGCAGAATTCATTGCCATAAAATTAACCTGTAAAGAGTTCTTACAATTCTTACAACAAGTCATCCGTTGCCCGACAAACACAGGAGACTCATCAAATCGATTGTAAGAAAACTTGGCATTATGAAAGAGATAGATTTGGACACTATAAACAGGTGATTAGATAAACATTGGAAATTACATAAAATAATTAAAGGACCTTAGTGAGCAAGCTCGCATACCCCACGCCCCAACATATAGGATAATCCTGCATTATCAAAAAACTATCAAAAATAGAAATCAAAGTAGTTTGCGCATCTCTTACAGCTGCACAATAATCCCATAAAATATCTTAAAAACCGTAGGAAGATTTATAAGGACAAATGGTGTACCCTATTAGCATTATAACTCCTAAAAATGACTGAGTTCAACATATGCATTTTTTGTGAAAAATCAGTCTCCAAAATAAAAACTTCCTACCTTAAAAACTGTAGGACGAGTTATCCGGACAAATGATATACCCTGTAACCCTGTAAGCATTAACTAGGTTGAACAATGCATATTTTTAATAATAAAAAAATAAGCAAAATAAAAATCCAAGTAGTATAGACATCTTTGATATATACAATCAATCTGCAAAACTCCCTACAAACATCGTTTTATCTCGGTATCGAGTAACTATTCTACCACTAATTTATCCATCCATTTAACCAGTGCATTTACCTGTATCAAGGAGTTAATTATCAAATACATTGCACTGTGAAAAACTTATCAAAACTCTGGTGTAAATTACTTTTGGAGTGTAAAAAAATTCATTGAAGTTTTAGATAAACTAAAATCAATAAAAAGACCAGTTTTGTCTATTTTACAGTTCCGATTTTTCTACACTTTATACTACCCTTCCAAATAAATTGGGACCAGGTAAGCGATACAGGCTCTTGAGAGCCTCTTGTTATAGTTTTTGTTTTGTTTTTTTTAATCGAAGCAGATATATTGGGAACTCGTAGGGTCTAAGCAGAATTTTTTTACTTAAGAAAATAGGTTCGATCCCCAGTAAATTATCCGCCATTACTATGCAAAAATAAGATAAGGTTAAATATAGAAATATGATTATCATTCTCGTTTAAGAGTGCATGTTTGTGTGATCCTGTTTATTTGCATACAAGTATTGAGCTCTCCATAATTTTTTTCCTCAGGTTGGATTTGGTAACTTTTAACACACTTGTTACAGTAATGAATTGCACCAGGCAGAACCATTTCTTTTAATGGAGGCCATATCGTAACCCTCACTGGTACAGAAGTGGACGAGGTATTTATTTGAATATATAAACAATGTAAATACACGTGAGAAAGAGTCTCTACAAATACATGGTAGAACCAAGCAATTGAACAAAGCTTTTATTGTGAATCTTCATCTTGAAGTTACCTTAAAGCCTTCAAAAAGAGCTTTGCTCATACCTCATAGCAAGTTCAAGACGGCGCCTAGCACCGGTTTGGGCAGAAATCATTGCCATAAAATTAACCTGTAAAGAGTTCCTACAATTCTTACAACAAGTCATCCGTTGCCCGACAAAAGCACTAGTGTCCTAAGCTAGTGGGCAATTACAACTTACAGACAAACACAGGAGACTCATCAAATCGATTGTAAGAAAACTTGGCATTATGAAAGAGATAGATTTGGACACTATAAACAGGTGATTAGATAAAAATTGGAAATTACATAAAATAATTAAAGGACCTTAGTGAGCAAGCTCACATACCCCACGCCCCAACATATAGGATAATCCTGCATTATCTAAAAACTATCAAAAATAGAAATCAAAGTAGTTTGCGCATCTCTTACAGCTGCACAATAATCCCATAAAATATCTTAAAAACCGTAGGAAGATTTATAAGGACAAATGGTGTACCCTATTAGCATTATAACTCCTAAAAATGACATATGCATTTTTGTGAAAAATCAATCTCCAAAATAAAAACTTCCTACCTTAAAAAGTGTAGGACGAGTTATCCGGACAAATGATATACCCTGTAAGCATTAACTAGGTTGAACAATGCATATTTCTATAATAAAAAAAATAAGCAAAATAAAAATCCAAGTAGTATAGACATCTTTGATATATATACAATCAATCTGCAAAATAAAAATGTCCTACCTTAAAAACTGTAGGAGGAATCATTCGAACAAAATAATGTACCCTATATAAAATAATGCATAAAAATGACGAAGTTCAAAAATGTGTGATTTCTTGAAAAATTATCAAAAATCAATATCCAAATAGCACATCTTTGATATGTGCACAATTAATCTGCAAAATAAAAACTTCCTATCTTATAAACGGTAGGAGAAGTTATCCGGACAAATGATGTACCCTATATGCGTTATAATGCATAAAAATTACAAAGTGCAACAATGTGTAGATTTATGAAAAATTATCCAAAATCAAAATCTAAGTACCTTGCACATCTTATATATGTGCGCAATCAACCTGCAAAATAAAAACTTCCTGTCTTAAAAACTGTAGGAGGAGCTATCCAGGCAAACGGTGTACCCACTTGATGACAGACGGATGAACTGACGGACCAGTCAAAAACTATATACCTCCGCAACTGCGTTGCATGAGGTATAATAAAATTCAAGATATGAAAGTATGAGAGTATAGTCATATGAGAAATTCTCTCAAGAACAAGTACACCATCACATAAAAATAGAGAGCATAAATCTCTCGCACGGGGGACTATATCTATATATGTAATGCTCTGTTGTGTTTAATTCTGTTGTACTTCCACATTACCCTTGTTATATCAGTTTTCATTTGAAATATCTGTAGGATTATTCAAGGAATCAAAGCTATTAAGTCTGATAAATTAATATATATTATAGAATTTTAAAAAAAATTATCAAATCATTTAACCATTCAAACAATATATTCATTTGCACGCACGTCCTTGCTTTATTATCGATTTTGAGCTGTAGTAAAGTTACGTTATGAAAGAAGATGTTTGAATGAAATATTTTTTTAGTTGATAAATGATTTAAAACTTGCAATTTTAACTAGTTTCCGGAATGGGATTTGTTTTCATCGTTTCGTTAAATTATAATAGGAAGATAGGAAGACAGTTTATAAGATAGGAATTTATTTAACATATTTAAAATGTTCATTCTAAAATTTCAAAACCCGACAAGAGTAAATTAATTCTTTTAACAGGCCGTTTTTGCTGTTTTTAATGAAAGGACACTTTAGAATTGATTTTTTCAGACAATGTAGCTTCTTTAAAAACCACAAACTGCCATCCTGAACATTATTTTCAATCAGTGTGCAAGTGAAATGCCATAAAGATATGATGAACGAAACAGTTGATTGTACATTTCCTGCATCAATTGTAAGCCCCTATCGGGGAAAGTAAAAGATGACTATATATAAATCTTCCGTTAGTACGTAAGTCACGCTACATGTTCATTTTTTCAATATCTATAGAGATCTTAATTTGGTATTTTGTATAAGCTATGACAAAATAAGGATAGTTTAAGTTAAAATGTCATTCCGGTTCATTTATATTTGATGATTGTTCCAGTCGTTGTGGTAGATATCTTGACCTTGTATTTCGATTACAGCTTTGCAGTTTGAACTAAAATTAATTTCAGAAATCGATCCATTGACCTCTGGGAGAGCTTAAATATTTGAAATAACTATTTTGTTCAATTATTCAGTTTGCCTAAGCCATTTGTCCCATTTCAGTTTTATGTTTTTGGTCGATAACGGTGAAGATCCGTGATTTCTGAGAAATTTATCTTTTTTTCAGTTTATAATTTTCGGAGATCCACGATTTTTTCCTTTTTTGAAAAGCCAAAATACAAAAAGACTTATTGATGAGAAATTACAATCCAAGCAAATCAAAAAGATAAATGTGAAACGCTGTTTAACTTGAAAAAGTATTCAAAATAAACAAAGTATTAAAAATTAACAGAGTTTTAAAAATGCAGGACAGAAATGCACATTTCTCGTATGTGTATAATATGTTTTGATTAAGATGTAGTTTTAGAATTTGTATTGTTTTTTAAGGAAATATATTAAATTCATATTCTGATTTAAATAATTCTTTATTCTTTCAATTGTGATTACGTAATTAATTTTTTTTAAATTCATTTATCAAAGTGCCATTAGAACCACCCATCACTTTGTTGGATGGATATTAGTTGTTTTTTAAATGCTAAATAGAGGATATATGCCGTTTTTTGTTACCTTCAACACAGCAATATTGAAAGATATGTTGTACTGGTGTCCCATATAAAAAAGGTACATTTTAAGCTAGATTTAATGTTTCCATGATTTTGATCTAACCAGTTCTCAATTTACCTTAGATCGACTTGCTGAGCATGTAAAATTTGTCAGTTTTGTTTATGTTTCTTGCATTTGTTCTTTTGTCTTCTCTTTTTGCAATGTCTCTGGTAATTAACTTTGTCCCGTCAGTATTAACTTTCCCTTTACACGTATTACTACTGTTTATTAAGTCTCTCAAATAAAGTTTTGGGAGACTTGTTTTTACTCAATTCTTATTATTATTCTTGTGTTCATTGTTTTTTACTCTTTGCAATTAATCAAATTCAGTATTAATCTAGTCCCAACGCACAAGAAGCAATTCCAGAAACTATTCACCTCGCATCCCTTGGAACCTATAGTCATTCATTTTAACAAATAATATGAATGATTTATTGTGAAGATCCTGGTGTTATAACACATGTAGGAATTATTCAATTATCATTGTTTAAATATATAATGTTCAGGGATGATTTATCCGGAATGATAATGCACTATTATAATACACAATATGCTAAATCGTCGAACTAGATTATTTTTTGAAGGCTATGCGTTGTATAAGTAAATATGTATTGTTGTTATACTGTTTGCAGTTTCCTGCTTTAGTGTACTGGGTGTGCAATTTTAGTTGATGGTTACCATTATATAATGTCTATATATCTCAACTTATTACAAATAACAAAATACCGAAGTAACTGTTAATTTATTTTCTGCATATGCGCATTTCGACAACTTATGTCTCATCAGTGCAAATAAAACCAAAACATTTGGAAGTCCAATCACCAAAAACGTGTAAAAGCTGATAGAGAACAAATCACCAAAGGGATCTAAATAGAAAAGCCAACGTTCAGCTAAAAACAGAGCTATGCACGAGGGAGATACTCCTTAGTTTTAAACAAAATTTTGTAAAATTTGGATATTGCAAGGTTCAATAAAATCGGTTTTCGGGTCAGCACCGAAATACTGACTACTGGGTTGGTGAATACCCTCGGGGACTAACAGTCCACCAGCAGAGGCATCGGCCCAGTGGTAATAAATAACATAATATCGAAGTAACTGTTAATTTATTTTCTGCATATGCGCATTTCGACAACTCATGTCTCATCAGTGCAGATAAAACCAAAACATTTGGAAGTCCAATCATCAAAAAACGTGTAAACGCTGATAGAGAACAAATAACCAAAGGGAACTAAATAGAAAAGCCAAAGTTCAGCTAAGGACAGAGCTATGCACGAGGGAGATACTCCTTAGTTTTAAACAAAATTTTGTAAAATTTAGATATTGCAAGGTTCAATAAAATCGGTTTTCGGGTCAGCACCGAAATACTGACTACTGGGTTGGTGAATACCCTCGGGGACTAACAGTCCACCAGCAGAGGCATTGGTCCAGCGGTAATAAATAACAAAATACCGAAGTTACTGTTAATTTATTTTCTGCATATGCGCATTTCGACAACGTATGTCTCATCAGTGCAGATAAAACCAGAACATTTGGAAGTCCAATCACCAAAAACGTGTAAAAGCTGATAGAGAACAAATAACCAAAGGGATCTTAATAGAAAAGCCAAAGTTCAGCTAAGGACAGAGCTATGCACGAGGGAGATACTCCTTAGTTTTAAACAAAATTTTGTAAAATTTAGATATTGCAAGGTTCAATAAAATCGGTTTTCGGGTCAGCGCCGAAATACTGACTACTGGGTTGGTGAATACCCTCGGGGACTAACAGTCATATCAGAAACTAACATTTAATGAATGTATACTTCATAATCATTTTTTGCTTAGAATTATTAATCTGATTTTACTGTTTTTGCATGATAATAAAATTTCCCCAGTAAATATATAATTTTCAAATCAAAAAATGGAATTTTTGAGTCCCAAATATTTGAATTTTTTATTTTTAAAAAGTAGTAAATTAAGGTTTTTTAAAACTAGAAAGTCGGGGTTAAAATGGGACAATTCGAAATTTTCAGTTGTTAACAATTTAAATATCTAGTTTGAGGTCGAAAATTTGAGTTTTTGGACTTTGATGAAGTCAATTTTTTGAGCTGCTAAAAGTCATAATTTAAGGGGGTAGACCTGGGGTAGGAGGAGATAACTCTGGTTTTCACTTTTTTAATACTTACACGAACAAATAGAATCATTACGATAGGTATTATCAAAATTTTAAAATTTTAAAAAAATTTTCCATACAGCAAACAAATATTAAATTTGTCATGAAAACAGTTACCCATGATCCAGTTATTTATGATGAATGCATTTCATTCTACAGTTTTGCAATAGTGTCCAAATATAATGAAAATATATAAAAGTCGGATTTATTCCAAGAGGTAATTTAAAGCACGGATTCAGCAATTTTATTGATTTTTACCCACTTTATTCTAAATTAAGAAAAATTGGGACGGTAGAATTTTCTAAAATTTTAATATATGTTACATATACTTGTTTTCTTTCTATTCTCAGTTTTTGGTGAAAATTAAACGACATAATTTTTTACAAGAAGTGTTTAATAGTGATAAAAAA
>MJUU01020202.1:32578-55188 GCA_002080025.1 Modiolus philippinarum
TCGTGTCATGTTTTCTTGCTCTTTAATATTCCTAATAACTGGTGGTGCCTCTCCGAATTATTTTTACGTTTGTCTCGTTTGATACTGCATTGATATCTGCTTTTCACATTATTATACCCCTACTTGAAAAATGGGGGTATATAGTGATGGGGTTGTCCGTCTTTCCGTCCGTCCGTCCGTTCGTTACACCTGAGGGTACTCATCTCTTATCCGCTACTCCTCCTGAACCAGTGAATAGATTTTCAAAAAACTTTAATACAGTCTTTATGACATTATGTAGATATGCACCTCCTATTTCAGAATTTGATTTGATTGATTTTTGGGGTTTCCCATAGCAAAACATGGACTTAGCCATGACATTACTAGGGGTACCCATCTGTTATCCGCTACTCCTCCTGAACCACTGAACAGATTTTCATGAAACTTTAACACAGTCTTTTTGAAATAATGTAGATGTTCACCTCCTATTTTAGAATTTGTTTGATTGATTTTTAGGGTTTCCCATAGCAAAATATGGACTTAGCCTTAACATTACAAGGGGGGGTACCCATCTCTTATCCGCTACTCCTCCTGAACCACTGATTAGATTTTGATGAAACTTTAACACAGTCTTTATGACATAATGTAGATTTGCACCTCATATTTCAAAATTTGATTTCATTGATTTTTGGAGTTTCCAATACCAAACCTGGACTTTCCCATTACTAGTGGGTAGCCATCTCTTATCCGCTACTCCTCCTGAACCACATAACATATTTTCATGAAACTTTAACACAGTCTTTATGACATAATGTAGATGTGCACCTCCTATTTCAGAATTTGATTTGATTTTATAATTTTTGGAAACAAATGGGGTTGTGGGGGTATTTATTAGTGAGCTTTGCTCACAGTTCTTCTAGCTTGACCTTGTCTTAATACAAATATACAAAAGTTGCATAAAAACAGCATATTTCGTTATGCTGTACACGTGTTTCAAGGAGTAACCTTTCTTCAGCAGCACTAAAATTAAATGATATGGAAACCCAAAATCCAAAACTAGTAAAAAAAAGAAGTACTATTACCAAACATATCAAGACAGGAGGCCTAACCTAGTTCGAATGACATCCACCGAGTGCCATACATGGAATTCAGCCTCAATATTTTTAAGGGGTTAGAATTTTATAAAAACTGTAAATTTCTATAAATTTCTATATTTTTGGCTTTTAATTAAGATCTTTTTTTATTTGTTCTCTATCAGGTATTACACATATTTCGGTTTATGATCTTCAAATGTTTTGAATTGATCTACATTGAAGAGACTTAAGTTGATACAGGACCATGTCTACTTGTTTAGTGCAATAACGATTTAGAATTTTTTAAGTAGCGATCGTTGCTAAGATGCCAAAAACCTAGTAAGATATTAATAGAATCAAAACTGAATTTTGAAATTTTAGAGACGCATCCGAAGTGCAGAACTTTGTTCAAAGTAAAATTGTTAAAATATTGGATATTGTCAGACAAGCGAAAATTGTTTTCAAGATTAAGTGATCCAGATAGATGTAATTATACAGAAAGGTCCGTTGGAAAGTGTAGAACAGATTTTAGAATATAAAAATGTATGTTGCTATGAACATGGGGGAAAAATAAAGATTTAATAGTGCTCCAAATTACATGAAAATTTACAGTAATGTATAAGACGGGAAGATCTCGAATTTAGTCTTACTATTTTTTCAAGATTGTGACTGATGCCATGGAAGTTGAAAATAGCTTTGAAAATTAGAAGTGTAACTTTGCAGAAAAGATAAAGAGATATAAAAAAAAAATTTATTTTGTATTCTTCGAAATCTGGCATAGGAGACAGTATTAGAGACCTGCGTTATCATTTGATTACAACCGATTTGAGAGTTCTTGGAATTAACGTTGTTCGACTGCCGAATTTCAGCATTACAATTTGAGTGATACATATAACTGCATTTAAAATGTCAATCAAATTGTAATGCCCAAACTTGGCCGAAAAGGCGACTCCATTTTTGACTTAAGAGTATACCAACATTAAATAAAGCAAAAAATACTCAAATCCCTATTGTGCTAGATCTAAAAAGATACACATACACAAATCGTGGTTTATTTATAAACTTTCATTTAGAACAATTGGAGTAGCAAGGGTATAGATAGGGGGGTCCGAATACGAAAGAACGTGCTAAAAAATTGCCGAAAACGAAACACGAATCTAAAAAATTGTTAATCACGAAACACGAGGAAATACTTTCAAGTCAAATCGTTAATTCCATTAAATGACTATATAACCAAATCTCCTGTCAGTATTAATCGAACTTGAATCTCATCATTTCCGCGTTTTCCATGGCTCTCGATGTGAAATGCTTTATCGATTTAATTCGGATTTTTGCGGTACTTTTTGTTACCGTGCAATCATCTTGGCATCCGTCGTCCGTACATGTACGTCATCCGTCCGTCGTAAACTTTTCATTCAAAGATCTTCTCTCGCCAGCGGGGAACATAGATTTAACATGGGACCTTATAGAAAACGCATTCAAAGATCTTCTTCTCAGAAACTACTAGTCCAGTTAGAACCAAACATAGTCTCAATAGTCTTTTATTAGATGGTCTCTACCGAAAAAGGTATCAGACAGGTCTGTACCTCATCCAAGATGGCCACCAGAGTGGAACATAGTTTTAATATTAGATCCTATGGGAAAGGCATTCAAAGATCTTATTTATCTGAAACTTCTAGTCTAGTTAGAGCCAAACTTAGTCACAATGGTCGTTAGGTGGTCCCTTTCAAAAAGGTATCCGACAGGTCCGTACCTGATCCAAGATAGCCACCAGCAGGTAACAGTTTAAACATTGGAACCTATAAGAAAACGCATTCAAATAAAAAGATTTTCTCAGAAACTACTAGTCCAATTAGAACCAAACTTAGTAATAATGGTCCTTAGATGGTTCCTTCCAAGAAGGGCATCCTACAGGTCCGTACGTCATCAAAGATGGCCCCCAGCGGAGACATAGTTTTAACATTGGACCCATTGGAAAACGCACATATTAATAAGTTTTTGCAAATAATTCTATTATTCTAGATTAAAAATAAAATCATAAAGTTCTAATTAAGTCTCGCAAACGAAGTTTGGGGAGACTTATTGTTTTTGCTGTGTTTGTTATTAGTCTCCCAAACGAAGTTTGGGGAGACTTATTGTTTTTGCTGCGTTTCTTATTTTTATTCTTTTTTTCTGTTTTTTCTCGAGAATTGTCCACCCAATTTCTCAAAAACCAGCGATCGAATCTTAACCAAACTTCACGTGAACATGGATCCCTATCCCATGATGTACACTCAAGTAATTGAATTTTCAAAATGGCCACCATTGCCATGGAAACGGTAAAAAAAGGCGGGAAAATCAAAAGTGCTAAGAACTGGATGAAATTTATAGGAAGGTTGCGTAACATGTGTAGAATTGGTTTCTGGTCTTCCAGACTTCAAAATGGCGATCATTACCATGGAAACAGAAAAATGGCGGGAAAGTTTAAATTTCTAAGAATTGGATGAATTTTACAGAGAGCTGGTACAGAATGTGTGGATCTTATCTTTAGCATTTGATTTCTGATATCGGTGTTCGTTTGGTAGACTTCTCGTGTTTGCATCCAAACACATTTAATACCTGCCAATAATTATTTTTCATGTATACCTGGAGATTATGAAAATATATTTTGTTCTTTTGTATACTTGCATTGTATGAATATTGTAAAATTTGAACATTTACGACAAAATAGTAATATGCATCTAGGCTATTTAACCGGATTCGGCAAAATAGCCTCGGCCTCTGTCTAAACCTCCACACTCTTGTTTTATTCTGTATGTCCTGTCATGATAAACACGTGAAAAAATCTTTGATGTCCTACTTATCATTTCCAAGCACCAAATAATCAAAAAGATTAATATTAGTACATGATTAAAACTTTAACGAACGGGTGTCTTATAAAATAAACAAAAAACTATAAATCTCCAACCAAAGATATCAGGACATAAAAATTACTGACTTCGGATCTATTATTTTGTTTCCATTCTGACAAAACAATATTTTTCATAGTGGCTAGTGGGAGAAAAAGTCAAATTCGATCCCCGAGTCTGCATCGACCACTTTGAAGGGGGACGCCGACGCGGATACGGGGTTTAGGGGAGTGGAACGGCTAAAAGGGACGGGAGACGGTGTAAATAAGGCGGTGAACGGGGGAATGAGTGGTGATGGGATAAAGCGGATGGGAGCAGGGGAAAGAAACCCCCTGTCTACCCCCATTTTTTAACGATATTCGATGAATTATTATGGCCTTTAATGAACGGGGACCTGCTTGTTTTATCAACCTATATCATGTTTTTCTGTGCCTCTTACCTTGTATGACAGGAGTTCTTTTCAATGCGTCATTTTCCAATCTCAGAGCCTCATTTCTATTAATAGAAAAAAAACCTTTGTACCCTCTTTCCCCTTTTCGATCCTTCCAATGTTACAGCGATGTTTGGGCCTAGACTGTTTTTGACACCAGGTTGCTCTAGTCCACTTTTATTTTATTGTTTTTATTAGAAGAGTCAGTGATGAATCATGGTCAACTGCAACTCGTTGTCTTTCGTTCGCTGAGGGGGGGAACGGCATTGTCTGACTTTTGAAAAAAATATGACGCATTTAATTATGATTAGGTTTAAATTCTCCATACCAACTTCCATATACTGGTACTTATTTCCTTTTTATTTTAAGGGAATATTCATGACAAAAAAGGTAGCCTGTTGAAATATCATACATAGATTTAGAAACAGATTCCGCGATTATTTCAAATATTTACGGAATTTTTAAGGAGGCAAGGGAAACACACCGAGCACGCACGAGAAAAACAATAAAGCGAAGCACGAACGGGAAATTGATTGTAAAACACGAATCACGGACCCAAAATTAAGACAAAAATAAAGCACGTAGAACTACTCCAACACCGGAAAACGAGGAATAAAAACGTGAATCACGAAAACACAGGATATAAAAGCGCTGAAAACTTTGCACGGAAATAGCCCTTTACCACCCACTAAATACTGCTTATATACTAGCCAAAAAAAGAAACGATACCTTTTTCTTTCACCAATATTTTTTAACCCGTAAAATAAAATTGTATACAAGTCTAATGCAAGTAAGTAGAACCCATAGGCAATTTTATTCATGAAAAAGTCCCGAAAAATATGGAATGATGACGTCACAAGACGCCATTAAATTTTGATTTCTGTTTTTCAAAAATTGATTTTTTATGGAAAATGTTTGGGTAAATTTGAAAAATGAAAAGGTTATTTTGATCTCGAACGTGTGACAAACAAAACGTGCATCGAAAAAAATTGAAAATGCTTTAATCCATTTTTTGAATTTTCGCAAAAAAATCCAATTCTTTACCCAAAAAATTTGACAGCTTATAAATTCATTGTTAACCTTCATCAATACATAGACATTTGCATCAATTTCTGAGTTGTTTCTTGCACTAATTTTTCGAAAAATGTCGAAAAAATCCCGACTGTGCCGTGAAAAGTGGCTTCAAACGACGTTCACGAAAAAATCCGTAAAAAACGAAATTCTGACAGTGATTTTTAAATTGTTTTCTTGTTTTTAGATCTTGAGTACACATACTGCTTATCAGACTATTCTCAACCTACTGGTCTTAGACTTCAGCACGCATAACAATCCAAAACCAACATGTTCATGAAATTGTCGCATATTCAGGTTTAAAGATTTGAAACGAGCATATTCATGAAATCCTTATGACGTTTGAGGACATCTGCCAGAATTCTTTTTTCTGCAGTATGACTTTAATAAACCTCATCTTTTTTTTTATTGTAACAATAAAGTTTTTCTGAACTTTTTATAATTTTGAGTTTATCATATTTGTAATCTTGGTATCGTTTCTTTTTGTGGCTAGTATATTTCAGGAAAGTTGATAAATAAAGTGTTTATACTGGTGCTATTCACATTGTTCTGACTGAAGGTCTTTATATATAAAACAAAAATTACTACTGTACGTTTTAAGTCTGAGTTTTTATTAACATAGGATAACCCATATGTTTCTACATAACAAGACAAATGTTTCTTTATAAAAGAAATTAATGATGTATTGAAAAATTAAAACAAGACAAGTAATATTGTTTATAGTTAATCAACTAATAACAGCAGTGATAAAATATTTATTATGTTCAATTTGGATAATTAGATTGTTGTTATATGTGAACAAGTATTGGACATGGACAATGTCAGTAATACGTTATGAGTATTTGTGTATAGGTACAACATTTGTTTGATTTCTGAATGTTAGGACATGCTAATAAAATTATTCCCAATGTCCGTCATTCATTGATTCTTTTCAACATTTAAAAGATTGGTACCTCAATTGCTAACACTGATTTATTTTCAATGCTTCTGAATGTTTACTACTACTTTATATTAGTCGACGTTGACAAAGATGAATGTAGCACATCTATTTTAAATTTATTATAATTGTCAGATTAAGTTTTTATTTGCCAATCCACTTTGACATTATGTATTAATTCACCATGTTTTTTTTTACCAAAAATGAAAGGATATGGATAAAATCCACATGAAACAAAGTCTCTACAAATACATAATTGGAACAACGCTTTTATTGTTGTTCTTCATATTGAAGTCGCCATGAGGCTTTCAACAATGAGCTATGCTCATACCTCATAGTAAATTCAAGTTTCAATTCCAAATAAAAACGATGGTTGGTAATTGTGGAACTTAAAATAATATTTAAAACAAAGTATTCGACATTTTTATCTGCAGAAGGATGATTTCGATGTGGACAAATGATATTTTTTCCATACCCTTGAAATGTTTTAGGCTGGAGTTTATCTCTCCTGTGGAGTCCATTAAAAGATTTCCTTATGCGAGATATGTATGCCTTATTTTCGGCACTCGTGAGAAACCTTTTTTAATCTACCTGCTTCAAGCTTGTATGTAGTTCCTACTGTATCTACTGTCTGTATTTGTAGTACATCCATCTAAACGAGGTTTTTGGAGTAGGCTTGTCTTCATGTCGTAAAACTACCTCTGCCACATAGTCTTCTTGGACCACCTATACCCCTAAATCGACTGAGGCCCCTTTAAAACTACTACATCTTTTCCTGTTTAAAGTTCTATTACATTTGCCAACTTTTTTGACAAAAAAATACCCGCCAAACAGGAGGTCCTAATACATCGGGTTTCGTTAAATTTCTAGGAAGAAGACGTGTATAATCGATGCTAGAACCGTCTTACACTTGCTATGAGGTATGAGCAGGGCTCATTGTTGGAGACCTAACGAACAACAATAAAACCCTTTTTAAATGCTTTAATAGCATGTAGAGACTTTTTCATGTGCACTTACTCCATACCCTTCCATTGTTAAATAGCATTGCCAATAAGAGCATCCGAGTCCATACAATCATCTAAAATTGAGGACAGTTCATCTAATGATTCTTTCTGAAGAATGTTGTCTAGTTTAGATAAATAGTAAAAACAGTCGCCCTTTGAGAGTGATTGTTTGAAAACTTGGTATTAATCAAAGTCGGCGAATTTTTATTTTGGAAAATTGAATTTTTTAGACCATTTTATTCAGCAAATAATAAAAAATGTGTTTGTTTTCTGAAAGTTATGTCCCTTATCATAATTGATCCAATTGTGCATCTCGATATTAGATCTTGATTAAATTTTCCTGTGGTCTTAACACAGAACCTGATGTCAGTTGAAACATGCTTAGAAATGTTACCCTGACCCATGAAGTTGTCGTTTAACCCTAATGGGCAAGTTATCTAATTATCTTTTTACCAATGACAGTTCACCTTCCCTTCTAGATGTCAGGAAATTTCTGTTGGAACCTTTTTTTTCAAAAATCTTACCCTCTGAACCATTGGGCCAAATTAAACTAAAGTTGGCCTGAATCATCACCAGGGTATGGTATCTCTTTTTTTTGCTCTTGTACGCCGAGTATACAACATGGCCGAGATTGCTACAAATAGAACAGAGGTAAATTACAGTTTTTGGCAAATAACTCAAACACCATTGCACGTATCACAAATCTGACACTGGGATAAAAATGATCAGCATGACATGATCTACTCATCTTGCAATTTTGAAGGAAAATCTGATTACCCATTTTAGAGCTATTGTCATTCCAATATAGGAGTTATTGCCCTTTATACGTCATTTTTGTTGTTGTTATTTTACACCTTTTGTCGTGTATTTCAAAACCAATTCGAGATATAGGTCAACATGCAGACGTATTCAGCATGTCAAGGACTACGTTTTATTGAACATAATGAAGTTGTCCGACCCCTTTCAAAATGGCCGCCAGAGGAGAATCTCATTCTAAAAAACTACTAGGCCAATAGGAAGTATTCAAGGTCACAACAGTCCCTTTGAAAAATGTGTCTGGCAAGAATGCATCACATCCAAGATGGCCAACATTTGGGAACTTATGAGAAAACGCATTCCAAGATCTTCTCTGAAATTCCAACCTAATTGAATCAAAACTTGTTCAAAATAGTCCTTAATTGGTCGCCTTAAGAAAAGATGACCAGTAAGTCTTCACCGTATCCAAAATAAATGCTATCAGGAAATATAGTTCAACTTTGAAGCGAATAATATCAAGGTATATTAACGAACTTGAAAATAAGGTCCTTTAGTATTTGGGTTATCTGGACTGTGTAGTTGTCAGCCAAGGCCAATTTGAACGAAAGGCTCTTGAGAGCATCATGTTTTTTTTATTGGGTATTGTTTATCCCGAGTAAAATGAAGTTTGATATAAAATAAATTTAATTCTTATTTTGAAAATGTGCTTTGTCCAATATTCCACGATGGCAAAATGCAACATACATGTATTTCAATAATTAGTGAACACACGATCGCCTTTTGCATTTAAATTTTGGGGTGTATGAATGCACGTACTACTTTTTGTGATTTCATAAGTGCTTCATAAAGTCGCATCATGACATTACAACGAAAAGTTATTCCTTTCAAATTGATTCAAACATATCAGATTCACGTCTTCCCGGAATTGACTACCGATTTTGACATTTTCTTAGATTGACTCACTTACAGTGTGACGGGTGCTGTTAACAGAGCAAGACATGCTTACCTTTCCGGAGTCACTCTCAGTTTCACTGGAGTTCACACTTTGAGTGGCCCATTTTTTGAATGCTGTCTTTTCTATTTCTATTTCATCGGACCCAAAACCAACATTTAATTTTGAACTACGCAAACACAAAAAGGATGATACCAATCATCTGGTTATCCAGCAGGACTTTGCAAGAATTAAATCTGAACATCCTGAATACTTGCAAATTTACACAGATGGCTCTAAGGATGGAGACAGAGTGGCNTCTATTTCATCGGGGATCATAGTTTTAACATTGGACACTATGGGAAAACACATTCAAAGACCTTCTCCTCTGAAATTACTGGGCCAATTGGAACCAAACTTGGCCACAATAGTCCTTAGATGGTCCCCTACAAAAAAGTTGTTTTTCAGATCCGCGCTATATCCGAGATGGCCACCAGCGGGGTTCATAGTTTTAACATTGGACCCTATGGGAAAACACATTCAAAGATCTTCTCCTCTGAAACTGCTGAGTCGATTGGAACCAAACTTGGCCACAATAGTCCATAGATGGTCCCCTGCAAAAAAGTTATTTTCAGCTCCGCACTGTATCCAAGATGGCAGCCGGCGGTGGATCATACTTTTAACATCGGACCCTATGGAAAAACATTTTAAGATCTTCTCCTCTGAAACCGCGGAGCCAATTGGAACCAAACTTGGCCACAATAGTCCTTAGATGGTCCCCTACAAAAAAGTTGTTTTTCAGATCCGCGCATTATCTGAGATGGCCACCAGCGGGGATCATAGTTTTAACATTGGACCCTATGGGAAAACACATTCTAAGATCTTCTCCTCTGAAACTACTTAGCCAATTGGAACCAAACTTGGCCACAAAGTCCATAGATGGTCCTCTGCAAAAAGTTGTTTTTCAGATCTGCGCTATATCCAAGATGATCGCCAGCGGGGATCATAGTTTTAACATTTCACCCTTTGGGAAACACATTCAAAGATATTCTCCTCTGAAACTACTGGGCCAATTGAAACCAAACTTGACCACAATAGTCCTCAGATGGTCCCCTGCAAAAGGTAATTTTTCAGATCAGCGCTATATCCAAGATGGCCGCTTGCAGGGGTCATAGTTTTAACATAGGACTCTATGGGAAAACACATTCAAAGATCTTCTCCTCTGAAACTACTGGGCCAATTGAAACCAAGCTTGGCCACAATAGTCTTTAGGTAGTCCTCTGCAAAACAAAAATGTCGTTTTTCTGGTCCGCACTTTATCCAAGATTGCCGCCAGCAGGGAATAAAGTTTTAACATTGGACCTTTTGGAAAATAGATGGGAAAAGATCTTCTCTGAAACTGCTTAGGCAATTGGAAGCAAACTTGGCCATAATAGTCTTTAGTTAGTGCTTTGCAAAAAAGATGTTTTTTTCAGGTCCGTGCTGTATTCAAGATGGCTGCCAGCAGGGAACATAGATTTAACATTGGACCCTATTGGAAAACATTCAAAGATCTCCTCTGAAAGTGCTTGGCCCACTAAATAAAAATACTTTGTCACAATGGTCCATAGTTGTTCTTGTTTGAAAAACTTGCCCCACATATCAGCATCACATTCAAGATGGCCCCAGTGGGGAACATAGTTTAACTTTGAAACCTATCAGAAAGAATCAGGGAATTTCTCTGAAAATATTTAGCCTATTGGAACCAAAATTAGACCCAACGGACCAAATATGGTCCCCTTCAAGAAAGGTGACAGTAGGTCTACACCTGCAACCAAAGTAGATGCCAGTCTGGAAAATAGTTTAACTTGAGATAATGTAACATCAATGTCTTAAACAAATTTGAAAATGATGCCCTCAAAATATTGGAATTATTTTAAATGTATATGTCAGCCATGGCCCAGGTGAGCGATACAGGCTCTTGGGAGGCTCTTTTTAATGATGCGATTGTTTTCTTTTAGTCTTTTTTAAGACAGTGGTTGTAATGCAGTTTGCTATATGCATTCACTTTAAAGTTTGTTGACGATTCTGCATCCATAAGTAATTATAAACATGGTTGTGGCATATCAATGCATTCCGCTCTTTTTGCTAGGGGTCGTCTTGAACTTGCTATGTGGTATGAGCAAGACCGTTGTGCAAGGCCTGATGGTAACTTAAAAATAAAGAACAATAAAGGCGTGGTTCCGTGTATTTGTGAAGACCTTGTATCATATGCATTTAATCCATATCCTATCGTGTTCATTCCGGGAAAAAAATTATTATACGAAAAAAATCCATACACCAATACCTTAAGAGGGAATCACTAATTATACCCCACGCAACGAAGTTGCGGAGGTTATAAAGTTTTTGTCTGGTCCGTCAGTCTGTCAATCCGTCAGTCCGTCTGTCATCACTAAAGTGGATAACTCCTGCAGTTTTAAGATAGGAAGTTTTTGTTTTGAAGGCTGATTGTGCATATATTGAAGATGTGCATGCTACTATGATTTTGATTTCTGATAATTTTTTTTAGAAAATACACATGGTTGAACTTTGTCATTTTTATGCAAAATATTGCCTATAGGGTACATCATTTGCACGGATAACTACTCTTCAGTTTTTAAGATTTTTGTTTTGTTTTGTTTTGCAGGTTGATTATGCATATATTGAAGATGTGCATGCTGCTCAGATTTTGATTTTTGATCCAGTTAAAACGACCAAAAACAAAATATCTAGGGGTCACCATATGGTCTTCAACACAGCGAGGAACCTCACACCATATAGTAAGCCCTAAATGGCCCCGAAAAGGTAAAAAAGTGAATAAATCAATGGAAACAAACCACATCCAATAACCCATGTGTATTTTAGAAAATACACATGGTTGAACTTTGTCATTTTTATGCAAAATATTGCCTATAGGGTACATCATTTGTCCGGATAACTCCTCCTACAGTTTTTAAGATAGGAAGTTTTCCTTTTGCTGGCTGATTGTGCATATATTGAAAATGTGCATGCTACTTTTTTTTTTATTTTGATTTTTGATAACTTTTTATAAAAATACACATGATTGAACTTGGTCATTTTTATGCAAAATATTGCTAATAGGGTACATAGTTCGTCCAGATAACTCCTCTTATAATTTTCTAGACATGATGTTTTTATTTTTGCAGGACGATTGTGCATTTATCAGAAGTGTGCATGTGACTTGGAAATTTACGAGAAAAATACCCATTGTTGAGCTTTGTTTTTGAGGTTTTGGTATTGTTAACAGGCTCATTTATTTCAGAGTTCAAAAATGGAGGATTATCTGATATGTGGGGGCGTGGGGTATGTGAGCTTGCTCACTAATGTTCTTTAATTAATGAACGCTGTTGAGCTAAGGGTGGTTTATATTGAATCAATTTTTAGCGCTTCAGGTTGATTTTCTTTCGACAATTAAAATTTAGTTAAAAAATTGTAATGTAGGACAAATTAATTGTGCACTTCAACTTCAAAAACAGTTTGTTTTATATAGTAGTACATGTATATATTTATTTCAATGCAGTTATTCTTGATACTGGTATTTCAGGAGATCGTTTCTGCTTTCAATTACACGAGAGTTCCAATCTGGAAAGTCCCGTATTGTGTATATGTATCCCATCTCAACATGACGGATAAAAATAAACTACATGTATTGTGCTGCCTACTTAAGGGAAAAGGGTATGGAGATAAAGATATAAGTACACATTGTTTAAATTGTAAAAAAAAAAGATAAATATACTCGAACGTTCGGACTCTTGACATGATTCCGATGTTTTAATCTTCTCATTGTGTAAAAAATAATAATGAAGAATATAGTGATTCTTATCTCTCATTTTATTGGTCAAGAACACTTTTGTCCTGCTCTTATTGTATTTGTTTACATGACCTACGTGCATTGTGAGCTTGTAATAACATTATTCATATCTTTCAAGACGATTCATGACATCATATAGTATTTCAAAACAAAAACAATTATGTTTTTAGCTTGTCCGTGTGGGCAGTTCGTGTGTTTGTATAGTTTAGAAACACCCTAGAAGCTCTACATGATTATTATCTTATATGACATTTAAAACACCACAGAACACCATTTGACAATACATGAACTGAAATAAATGAGTTATAAATGTATACAAGGAACACAATTTACTTTGAGATAATGTTAATTAAATATATTAAAAAGTAATTTTAGAACATTGAGATGTTGTGACAAATCGGTAACGAATAATATATCCAAAGCATCGTTTAACCTTTTGCTAGCTGTAAGGCAACTGAAAAATAGATTGTATCAAGTTCCCTCAATATTTTTGGATGTTATAAATCTACAACACCATTCTGTGTCTTCTTATGGAATTTTTCCACTGCACTGGCCAATTCCATAATTACCAAGTTGATGTTTAAGGGATGTCCTGACATAGTTGCCTCCAATTCTCATTTGAACTGTTGTTCTTGCAAACTTTAAAAAAGATAAGTGAATAATGTATAATGGAAAAAGATTATTTGGGTTAAAGCAGTGTCCTTGGGTCTCAATATTCGGTTATAACATTGCCATTCACTTCAAGGCTAAAACGGGCAATTTCAATGTTTTGCCTTCAACATATACGGTTAGCATGAGTCTCATGTCATATATCATTTCAAAGCATTTTATCTAAGGAATCCAAACCTGTTCTAAAATATGGGGTTCACCGTTTAGCTTTCTCACAAAATTGCAACGAATAAAAATATGAAATATTTACATTTTGAATGACATGTGCTGCCCGACCATGACCATTCCCCTTTCAGTCAGGTGTCAACACAATATTCATACACTTTATACAAATATGGAACTTGTTCCCATACTTATATGCTATAAGCTTTCATTTAAGCCTTTGCATGATGTTCTGACCTTTAAAATATACTCTTTATGATTTGAAACACCATATTTTCTTTCGGAACTTTTTGTCTGAGGGGTCAAATGACCCGGAAGTGGTTAGTGGTACCTTACATATATTTATATCATTTTTTTTACTCTCCAAACTACTACTTTTCAACAAACGACGGTGACTTCAATGGTTTATGGCTGCAACCTTCTAATTATAAGATTGATTTATTAATAAAATAGACTTTTACGTCTTGTGAAAAATATTTCAGCCATATCGGGACGAGATTCAATAACATTTGAAAAGAGTAATACAGGTGGGTTGGATAATCAGGGCAACCAGTTTTGAAAACTTCAAGAATCATTTGGAAAATTTCATTTGAATAAACGTTACGGAAAAGGGTATGTGTGACGTAAATAAAATGTGAACAAGATTCTTTAATACTTTCAAACAATACAAAACTTAATCTATTAATGGAATCATCGTTTTATCTCATCATATCAGTATTATTACACTCAAGTAGAATCTCATTTGAAATAAAATGTGTCTATACTTCTTTCTATTTTTACATTATGGTTTTAATATCTTTAAATGACGTTGCTTCACTTCACACGATACGTCATCAAATAATGTTTCAAGGGATTCTAATGTTTAAGTATGGAAGAACCTGAAATCTAATGTTGGTGGAGATTATTTTAACACTCAGTCTGTTATAAAGTAGGGATAATATATATAAACATCTGGAAGTGATCTGCCTTGATTTACACATTAAATGAGTTTCTATAAAGAGTAACTAACCATTTTTAGATTAATTGTATTCTAAGATATATTTCCATAGGGAATAACCAGTCTCGGACACCTTTTCTGTTTGCTATCCATTGTTTTGAACGTCATTACTTTTTCTGTGGCAGGAAAATGTTTGTTTGATAAACTAAAATTCATTAATGAATGGGATAATTTTTATTCCCTGAGCAGTTCGTGACGAATAAAACGTCAATTACTACTGTGATATTATAATATTGGAAGATTTTTATACATGAAAGATATATATTGCAATATCTCTCATTTTCTGGCCATTACCTGTGTGTAGATAACTGCACTCTTGTATATATATCCTCCATTTTTTGTACGAAATAATGTGTTTAAGAAATAAGGAAAATGCCCAAGTTACTGTGAATTTAGATTTTGCATGTGGCCATTTCGACAACTGACAAGTACACAAAAAGACAAAAAGGACTTTCATAGACAAAGTGACGGGTGCCACGCGTTGAGAAGATCACGTCTGATGACACCTCTCCCACATTTTGTGAGTTTGTGAGGGTACACGCTTTTGTTTTGATGCCTTATTGTTTATTTAAGTACACTAAGTACATTTGTATTGTCTTTGTTGGGTTGTCTCAGTTTGTTTTTATTTTTTTTATCGCTTCGATATTCGTTTGCCGATGTACTTACATCTTCTGTGCAGATCAATATAATACGGGGGTAGTATCTCAATGAAATGCCATAAACAGGCAATGACAGACCTAGCACGAGTTTCATACCAAATTTTCTAAAATAAGATATAAAGTCGTTTTTCTGGTCATGGTGGAAATACTGACTGAAGCATAACAGTCCATTAGCTAAGGCATCGAGACTGACTACTTGGTTTATTAATATTCTCGGAGCATAATAGTCCATCATCAGAGGCATTTGCCTAGTGGTAATTAGCGTCAGAAGATGGCCATTTTGGCAACTTTAGGTCTCTTCAGTGCATATTAAATCGAAACAGTTAGAATTCCAAAAACCGAAATATATGTGTCATATGTAACATTGAACAAATAACAAACAGGATCTAAATCAAAAGCCAAAAATAAGCTAAGTAGAGGGTTCTGGACGACTTGTCCATTAAAAGGTTAAATGAAAATATGACTGCTTAAAATTCACGTCTGGGTAATTTACTTGAAGGTTGTTTTTTTTTTGTAAAAAACTGGTATAGTTTCCCCGATTTCGCTAGAACAGCTGGAATACTGCTGCTTTGACGTTAAATGAAAATCGCAATATATTTAATGTACAGGTATCTTTCTGTAAATGGTTGTATTAAGGTGTCTGACGGGTACTTTTTTCTTATCATATCATTGTTCAAAATATAAACTAAAATTTGGGGGTCACCGTGCATTTAAGTGAAAAAAAATACATTGAAAATTTCAGGATTTTAAAAAGAAATATAGATTTTGTTCATACTTTGCATGTCTTTTGAATTAATAGTATAGTTAACATATAAATAATGGAAATTAGGAGTCATCGTTGAAAAAAGAGAGATAAGGAGAGATGAGGAATAAATTTCCGAAATGGCCATACAGCTCATCAAAATTAATGCATATGGAGTTAACATATGCGTTATGGTCTCATGTTCATTTACTCCATATCCTTTCGTAAAATATAATTTGCGAAATGTTAATTTCTCTAGTGATATCTATGTTAAATTCTTTTTTCAAATTATCTCACTTGAATAATTTCTGTGTTCTGTAAATCAAGCAACAGATTTAAACCTTGTTTGTTTTAGTTCACCTTTTTGTAATGAAAATTGTGTTAAAATGATAAGGAATATATAATTTTAAATACTTTAGAACTTTCTTAACAATTAAAATAACTATTTTGCTGAATTTCTTAATGAATCAAAAGTAAATAAACAAATATTAACACAAAAATTGCAGAATGATACCACTGAGACACCTTAACTGCAATCGCATAGCAATCACTTGTAGTCAAAACAAATTTAAATCCGAAAGAAGTGAGATTTTATAGTAAATGCGCATTTGCAAATCATAAATACTTTCTCATGTCAAAATACAGTCATATGCTCCATTGTTTATAAACTGCACTTCCGTTTTATACTTACACTTTTCATAATGAGTGTGACCTGTTTAGGTATCAAACCACCAATTCAACCAATCAGAATTGGAACGAATGAGAAAATAGACCTTTTGAATCTAAAGATAGACTTTGTATTCTTGCACCTTTAAAAACTATTCAAGGGAATTTGATCAATGATGCACCAATTTAAACATTGATATATTAGTTTTATTTCAAGACCAAGGTCAATTGACTAGGTGTAATTTTAGAACACTTAAAGGAGGGGAATTCCCAATGACTATTTTTGCGCAATGTTGTGACGTCGTGGTACGTATTTATAGGTGGCTTTCCCCGACACATCGGGAATCCCTTAGAAGGCTTAAAAGGTATGATGAAAGTTTGATATAATGTAGAGCAGGTATGTGCCTTTCACGACATGTATGGTCTTGGCAAGGTTAAACTTAAGATAAATTGTCCAGGAAGGTTTGAAAATTCCATGGCAAATTTTTGTTGAAAATGTTAAAGAAATAAATTGGTGGTTGACATGCTTACCCTTCCGGAGCACCTGATGTCACTCCCGGTTTTCATGGGAGTTCACACTATGAGTGCCTATGTTCTTAATGTTATCTTTTTATTTCCGTGCATTGTAGCTGTCTCACGTCCTTGTTTTGTCTTTGTTTTTATCTGTTATCGTTTTTGCCATGTTTTTGGACTCCGATTTTTGTAGTCATCGCTTCCCTTGTTCCTTCGGTATTCTACTGCCGTTGTTTCACGCCTTAAGACAAAATTTGCAAAAATTTTGAAACATGTCTTAAAAAGTTGTTAATAGCCTAAACTGATGAAAAACATGTATGTCTGATGAATTAGAGGTAAAGATTGAAGTTTTAACCAGCTGGTGCCACAATTTTGGCCAAAAACAATTGTTATGCAATATTTTGGTATTTTTACACTGAAATACCACTTTTAGGCCATTTTAATGATTTTGAGCAAAATTAGAAGGGTTAACTGTGTAAAATAGTTTGAAAACATCAAATGCAGGCTGATTTTACAAAAGAATTTGTTACTGTTTTGAATATGTGTTCATTTTTTTTTTCAAATTACATGTCGATCGGTGTCTCGAACAAATGCGACAACACTGACTGAGGTGCCTCATATAAGAATCTGTCTGATTTATATACAATATTTTTTTAAGCAGGAATGGTGCTTATATATGCAGTTTGATGTGAACATGAACCTCAGAAATAAAAAACATCATGCTGTTTTTCTACTAAACAGTGTAAAATTGTCATTTTAGGGTCCACAGTTTCAAAACAAGAGCCAAGTCAAAATTTTATCATCTGATTTTTGGAAAACATTTTTGACTTGGCCACACTTTTTATAAATTTGCATTTGTTTTATTATGTTGTTTTCTTTAAATATTATATATTTAATCACCCTAAGGGAAATAAATACACCCGGGTTGATTTTCAGTAGTTTTAATACTATCATTGCACCTATTCATATCGGGCTTTTCGGCTAACTCGCACACGTAATATTCTTCAGATGCTCAAAAAATAAGCAAAACTGGATTTTCCCTATCGTCTTGACCTTTTTGCATCAATTTCTGCATTTAGAATGCTATTTGTACATGTATGACCACAACCAAAGCAAAGACCATTTCAAGTGCAAAAATTTACTTAAGAAGCACCTTCTCAAAGTGGGGGGAGGGTGACATTTGTAGCATAATTTCATAATTTTAAAGGCAACTTTGAACCTTTGCAGGTACATTTTGATAGAAAAATACTCTAACGGCTTAGTATTAAACATGGGATGAGATTCATTACTTAAAAGAAGTAATTTTGGTTTTGTGTCCATGTTTAACATCTATGAGTGATTGTGCTTAATCAAAGCACTGAAAACACTAAATCTGTGACTTTTTTAATAGTGGTGTAAAGTAGGGAAAAATTCAGAAAAAGGATGTTATTTTCTGTATACAATTTGGAATTTAACTAAAAAACATGATGAAGTGCAGCAATTACACTGGGGGATGTTTTTATATCATTTTAAGGTATCAAACCACCAATTCAACCAATCATAATTGGAACGAATGAGGAAATAGACCTTTTGAATCTAAAGATAGACTTTGTATTCTTGCACCTTTAAAACTATTCAAGGGAATTTGATCAATGATGCACCCATTTAAACATTGATATATTAGGTTTATTTCAAGACCAAGGTCAATTGACTAGGTGTTATTTTAGATCAATTAAAGGAGGGGAATTCCCAATGACTATTTTTGCACAACGTTGTGACGTCGTGGTACGTATTTATAGGTGGCTTTCCCCGACACACCGGGAATCCCTTAGAAGGCTTTCAAGGTATGATGAAAATTTGATATAATGTAGAGCAGGTATGTGCCTTTCACGACATGTATGGTCTTGGCAAGGTTAAACTTAAGATAAATTGTCCAGGGAGGTTTGAAAATTCCAAATTTTAGTTGAAAATTTTAAAGAAATGAATTGGTGGTTTCACACCTTTACCGCTAGTTATTATGTACCTAGTTAAAATATGATACAAATTTTACCCCTCCATAAAAGAAGAAGTTAAAAGAATATTTACTAATTTGAAAAAATGACTTAGCTGGCTGATAAAAACTACGGCAGTAGAATACAGAAGGAAGAAGAGAATTAAGTGATGATAAAAAAAATCAAAGTCTAAAGACATGGCAAAACGGCAACAGAGAAAGATAAAACAATGGAGTTGGACAGCCACAAAACACTGTTGAGCCCTTAAGTGTAATCCTTACCTTAAATGTAATCCGATTAGACTTAAGGTTAAGGACCACCCTTAAATGTAATCCCGGTTACATTTACGGTTGCAGGACCTCCCTTAATTGTAACCGATTACCATTAAGGGAGATATTGTACATATGCCTGCAGTACCTACCGTAATTTTAATCCCTCGGAATTAATTTACAATTTGTAGCGCATATAAGATAAGATAACGTGTTCAGCCATAGCATGATTATGAGTCATATTTGTTTTAAATAGCCATAGTTACCATGGAAACAGAAAAGGGCGGAGAAAAAGTGCTCAGAATTGTTTCAAATTATTATACAAAAGAAATGTAAAAATTGTTCTAAAGCTTTCAGTTCCCTAAAACGGAAAAGTAGACGGAATTGTATGAAAATGATACAAATTCTAAACAATATTTTTAACCAGACTCAAGCTTGCGACCAATTTGTGGGTTTATCTAAAAACCAAAAATTAAAGGCATATCGAAAAGAACCATAATGCATATTATTTCTAGCGACCAATTTTTGGATTTTTTATTCTAGAAATACCATAATTGCATAATTGCTAGCGTTTCCATGGGGTAAAATCAAGAAGCTAAGAATAGCTTGAAATGTACAGACGGGATGTTAAAGATCTGAAGACACTATTCTGAGGGATAAAATTTTCCTAATGACAAACCAATGTAATGGAATCGAAAAATGAGGGACGGAATGATCTTTTTCGGGACTCCGTGATTAGTTGTTTTATTCAACGGACTGATTCGGGATTAACCCGTAACAATACCCATGATAAAAGGAATAGGAATCTTCATTTTTCGGGATCAGGATTAAGTCATTTATTTACTTGGAAAATCGGGATTTTGTCATTATTTTCACGTGAATCCGAGATCAGACCCCCTCCTTCAACCTCTAAAAGAACTGGAAGATGAAAGAAAAACAGTCCGGATAAACATTTACAGGAAAGGTGACCAGGATGGGTTATCTTATGTTAGCTCGAATCACAAAATCACTATCTCACTCCCTCCGACTTACTCCTTCATTCCAAGAACAATCAGACAGCAACAAAATATCGGGCCAGACTGTTTCTCATCGATACTGGGATTTGTACGGAAATACCTTATGCTTCCTTGCTACTGTTATTCAATATTGAGGACGATGCGACATATTTACAAATCTTTTTAAATGCAGTATTATATGATAAGACGTGTCTTTTACCAATCCAGTCACACTCAACACAGTACACCAATTGTCAATCATATAAAAATATTTTACATATTAAAAATTATATCATATATTTTTTTCATAATATTTCAGTATGTGTAAGTATTTATACATGTAGATACTTTTAAACATATTTGTATTAAATTGTAAAAACACCGTTTTTTACAAGCAGATTAGAGATGATTATTAATACACATTTAAACCAAGGCTAACCCATCATCAGGTACCCCAAGCCTGTTTGGAGATAGCAATTATTGACTGAAATCTGTTGCCGCTAAATATTTTTGACATATGGGGCACTTCGCAATTAAAATTACCCAATCCTATCTCAGTACTGACAAACTTAAAAGCCACCAGAAGTATTGTTCCATAATAACAAGCATATATTTTGCACAATTGAGTAGTGCTGGTCTTATACTAACCTTTTCAGTTATTGAGAGCTTATCGTGTACTTTATTTGCAATATATTAAGTTGTTCGAACAATATTTAAAGTATTATTGCAATTCTGACCTGTGATTGTACATTTTGGTCATTGATTTTTAATTATTAAGGTGTTTTATTTAGGTGTTTCGACCCCTATTTTTAATAAGCGGTGGGTCTCATCAATGGTCAGCCGCTTTTGTTATTGCAGATTGACTTTATATAATTTACAATGTTTACAATACATTATGTTGGACCACCGAAACACCGGATAATATAACTCTATGTTAAATACGAATATGTTAAAGAGTATCTACAAATACTTACACATATTGAAAAATTTTGAAAAAATATATGATATAATTTTTAATATATAAAATATTTTTATATGATTGACAAATTCGTGAACTGTGTTGAGTGTGTTTGGATTGGTAATGAACACGTCTTGTCACATAATACTGTACAGTCACTTGCCCATAATTCCAGATTTCCGATAGTAATTCTAAGCACTTTTCTCCGTTTTTTTTTTTCCATGGTAAGATGACTACTGAAAACAAATTTAAGTCATAATCAAGCTATGGCGAACACATTTTCTTATCTTATATTTACTGCAAATTGTAAACTAATTCCGAGGGATTACAATTACGGTAGGTACTGTAGGCATATGTACACTATCTCCCTTAATTATAATCGGTTACAATTAAGGGAGGTCTCGCAACCTTAAATGTAACCGGGATTACATTAAAGGGTGGTCCATAGCCTTAAGTGTAATCTGATTACATTTAAGGTAAGGATTACACTTAAGGGCTCAACAAATGTTGAGCACGGATATAGAAAGACGACGTTAACAACTAAGGCATTCATAGTGTGAACACGAATGAAACCGAGAGTGACATCAGGTGGTCCCGAAGGGTAAGCATGTCCTCATCCGTTAGCGACACCCGTCATACTAACAGTAATTCAATTCAAGGTTGAGTCAAAATACAAAAAAATACCCAGGTTGCATAAAATCCAGTATATTTCGTTATGCTGTTCACGTGTTTCAAGGAGTAACCTCTCTTCAGCAGCATTAGAATTAATTAATATGGAAAGCCATAATCCAACAGTGGTTCAAAAAGAAGTATTCGTTGCCAAAAATATCGAAATAGGATACCAAATTCAGTAACGAGGACGTCTACCGAGTGCCATACACAGAATGAAACCTTCATATTTTCAAGCGGTTAGAACTTTGTTAAAATCAGAATATTTCTATAAAACGCAAGGCAAATTTTCATGTCAGACAAGTATGAATATTGGGCTTGTGAATACCATCGGGAACTCTGGTACACCAGCGGTAGCATCGGCCCAATGGTTCAAAATACAAAAAAAAACATGTTGCATAAAACACATCAAATTTCGTTAT
>MJUU01020205.1:37018-71835 GCA_002080025.1 Modiolus philippinarum
CTCAAGATGCATCCATGGACAAAACATTGTCCATCTACCACTTGTTATTCAAAAGATATATGGTGTTAAGTTTGAACGGACGGACGAACGGACAAACGGAAGAACGGACGAACGGGTAAAACGCTATATCCCCTCCCCAACTTCATTGGGCGAGGGGATAACAAAATTTCATGCTTTGAATAAAAAATCTAGCCATATCTAGCAACTTTGGGTCATCAGTATAAAGACCAGCCAGTCTGTTACAAGATGTAGCAAAATTTTGCATGACAATACAAACACATACCTTTCAGAATAGTGATATCTTGCCATTCGTGTCCACCAGTCTAATATTCGATTACTATTAATTAGGTCAAACGACAAAACACTATCAATTTCGTCTGAACCTGAAAACAAAAAATTCATGTTTCTTCACTTGTATAAACATTTTATCTCTTGGACCTTTATGAAGACACATAAAGCTTATCTGGCACCTGCATGAAGAAATTAGGATTTGCACCATACCTGTAATTTTCCCATAATGTCATTTGACAACTATCAGAAAACCTCTTTCTTCAAATCAAAAATTTCCTCAAGGGATACTGTGAAAGTACTATTGTTCGTTGGGTTCCAATTTTTGTGGATTTCGTGGTTCGCTTAAACCACAAAATTAAGTTCCCAACGAAATGCATTTTTTCCATAAGGTTTTGATGCATTGAATTCGAAACCATGAATTTAAGTACCATCGGAATGGTGATAATTATGAAAACCACGAAAATTGATGACAACGAATAAAAGTACTTCCACAGTATAATAATTCTAGTAATATTATTGGTAGCTCTGTCAGTGCACTTATTACCTTTTGACACAGACTAGATGTGTAAAATGTGTTCTGAAGAACACAGACTAGATGTGTAAAATGTGTTCTGAAGAACACAGACTAGATGTGTAAAATGTGTTCTGAACAACACAGACTAGATATGTAAAATGTGTTCTGAAGAACACAGACTAGATGTGTAATAAGAGTTCTGAAGAACACAGACTAGATTTGTAATATGTGCTCTGAAGAACTCTGAATTATTTGCCTTGAATGTTTGCAGCAATTTATAAATGACACAAAAACTATTCCTTTATTTTCTATTTTTTTAGCTAGAAGTAAATTTATGACCATTATTTAACTTCTGTCCAATTTTGACATGATTCTATAAAGATTAAATGACTCTATTCAACCTATGAAAAACTTGTACATTTGTTGACGCCATGTCTCGTTTCCATGACTTTGGTCGCAAGTAAGACAAAAAGGCACAAATTTTGGTTTTTTAAAAATTTTACACCTTTGAGCAATTAACAAAATTACAATATTTCACAATCAAAAGTATTTTCATATTACCGGTAAAACGCAACACAATGATATATAGCATGTCTCTGCAGCATAATCAATAACGGAGATAATCCAATTTGAAAAAATTGATCACCCTTTTCATTATTGTCATTAAAAAAATAGTCAGCCAGAGCAACTAGAGCTCATAAAAAAAATACACAGCACTACAAGGGTTAAATAGTTATAAAGAATCTAGTCAGTTTGAAGTTAAGAAATAAATCTAACAATTGCAATAGATTTGTTGGTAAAGTTAGAAGTCATTCACAGTAAAACATACTGATTTGTGTTGCACTGTATGTGATAACATATTTCTGGTTGGGTTATAAAAAGCTTCAAGCCTTGATTGAAAAAAAAAGAATGTGACTGTGTGATTCTGTCTATTTACTTACATTTAGTATTTGAATGTGTTCCATTTTTACTAGATTCCTTAAACTTTTTCTTTAAAAATTCATACAACTTATCCACATCTGTCCAACTGTGTTTACAATAACGCCTGAAACAAATAGTATTATAACTAGGAATGAAAGAATGTCAGTGGTGTAAATATGGATTAATTTAGGGCTGTTCCAGAAAAGTTGGAATGGGACCCTTTAAAGGCACTTTATATAAATTGTTGTGGGTGGTTGTGTTTTCATCATAGTTTTTATTGTATGTATGAGAAGGAATTCTATGGGTGGTGGTGGAGGTCAATAAAAAATACCTTCAAAGACCTTCAGGTCCATTTTTCTGGAACAGCCCTTATCTTCTTGAGCATTGTTAGTGCAATTTTAAATGTTGTTATGACATTTATTTTTGCCATCCTTCCCTATAGTTATATCATGCTGTAGATTATTTCTGTAAAAGCCATATCCAGTTGTTTCTCCCAAAGTTTCAAAGGCAATGACATTTTTTTTTTTCAAGTTTTCACCAGAAATCAAACATGAACATCGATCAACGATTACAAATTTCACCTCATTATGACACATTGTCACAGCATGGATGCTGGCCTACTATCAATGCATGTAACATCTTTTAGATTGGATACACCAAGTGAGATATTAACTAATTCATAAAATTGAATGTAAGTCAATCAAGCAGAAACAAGAGCTGTTGCCCAATGACGTCCAATTATACCCCTGCTCATTGTACCCTGAATCATATAGGGAAAGTGCAATTTCAAGTATGTGTGTGAACCCAATACAGATTTGAACATCAAAATTGACTAAGTCAGTAAACAGGATTGGCCTGAAAACACATCCCACAATATGGCATCACTATACATAGCTTGTGACAAAATTTCAGATCTGTATCATAAAACAATGCAGAGAAATCTTTGACAAAAAATTACTCCTTTATACCACAATTAAGTGCAAAAAAATTGACAAAGTCGGCAAACAGGAAGTAGTATTCTGACACGTCAGAAAGGCATGCTACGATATGGCATCCAAAGCTTCTGACAAAATTCCAGCTTTGTATTATTTACCATTACAGAGAAAACTTAGACGAAAATTCACTATATGATGTTACAAGTGTCAAAATTTACCAAATGGGTAAACAGGAAGTAGTATCCCGACAGGTCAGAAAACACATCCCACAATATGGCATCACCATGCAAAGCTTCTGACAAAATTTCAGCTTTGTATCATTTACCATTACAGAGATAACTTTGACGAAAATTCACTCTATAATGCTGCAAGTGTCAAAATTGATCAAAATCAGTAAACAGGAAGTATTATTCAGATTGGTCCAAAAACGCAACCCACAATATGGCATGATTATACAAAGCTTGCGACAAAATTTCAGATTTGTACCTTTTACCATTGCTGAGATAAATGCGACGAAAATGTGTTATGGACGGACCCACACACACACACGCACACACACACACACACAGACTGAAAACAGTATACCCCAATCCCCGATGGTTAGCAGGGGTATAAATATAGGTATAATAGTTAGCGGGGGTATAAATATAGGTATAATAGATTTAATTAGCCTGGATGCTGACCTTTCATCACATATGCATCCATAGGCAAGGTAAGATGATCCTACAATGTATACAATGTATAATGATCGAGTTTTGAACTTGACCATTCAAATCTAAATATAGGTCAAAGTAAATTGATTTTGCCTGGATACTGACCTACAATCAGGGATACATGTGTATGCAAGGTAACAAATATAAACTTCAATTTTAAATGGGGGGGGGTAGAATGCATGAATGTAAAATTTTCTGGACAAAGTTTGTTGTTCTCCTGCCATTGATAAATAATCATTATGTATTGGAATAGCACACAGCAACTACAATAAAGTTTGTATGCCCAGCAGTGTGATTTTTGAAATGTCACATTTTTGCGATTTTTTATTAAAATAAATAATTATCTTTATCAATGATTTCAAGTTATCTTCCTTGACAAGCAATTTCCGGTACAAAAAAGGGGACAGAATCCTGTATTAACGAATAAAAGCATATATAAGGAAAATGTTTCTTTCAAAAAATAGATAACACATCACCGTGTGACATCTTTCTTTTGTCACTCTTCATAAAACTAAATATATATGCATTTTTCTACAGTGCTACGGTGAATTCTTTTGAGGGGCCACCTGGTAAAACGTTAAATTATTTTATAATTGTCTGCCTGTATTACAAGAATAAAACAAAAATATGGCAAGAATATTCATTAGGAAAAACAATACAAAGCATGGCATTTTGATTACATCCTTGATATACATATGCAAGGTCTTTCTTCCTCAGTATTTACGAATGATGAAAATTTGGACATTTTCTAAATATTGTCATGTGACCATGGTTTTCCAGAAATGCCATTCTCCAATTTAAATTTAATTGCTTTCTAACTGTTAGTTATATAGAATCCACAACTGCATCGAGCGACAATGACATTTCTACACTAAAGATGGTTAAATTTTCAATTTTTTAAACGTGAGGCTTGCCGACCATTTAAAACATCTTGAAAATTTAACTATCAAGAGTGTAGAAATGTCATACTGTTGTGGATTTTATTTCTCTAATGATTTCAAGAAGATTTTGGATAAAACATGACCCCTTTTCTAATGATCCGAAATAAATGTGTTCTTTGAGCATGACATCATCAGGCATGGGCGCCTTTTTTCATGACGTCACAAAGTCGAAAGCCGGCAGACATATTTGACATCATAATTGAATTTTAACAAATGAAGAATCCAGAATACTTTATGCACATGTTGGGTAACATTTTGATCTCCTATGAGCTGAAACTAACAAGAACAGCATATGAATTAGAGAAATACACCTTAATGTGGAGGCGGGCGTCGTCGAAGAAGTGGCTATTGATGACAGAAGAAATCAAATAGTCCCTTTATCTTTGTTGAGGCAAACTAATAATAAACGTCTATGACATTTGTTCTTTCCTAATAGGTATTTAAAACACAAATATGTATTAGCCAAAAGTTGCTTCAACATTCAAAACTGACATAATTTTGAGTGGTTCAGTCAAAACATTCATCCGGTAACAAACCCATTCCTGATAAATGATAAAGAACTACAAAACATGTTATTTTTTTCATATGCAATATTTCTGTCTATTTTCAACATCTGGTGGAACAGTTAACTCTTTACCAATTTCCGGACAAACTCTTCTCTATGCAAAATAACTGTGCAGTGCGACGTCATTCAAAATCTACCCATGTAGGCAATTTTTTTAATTGTTATATAATATAAGATAATAAAACAGTTATATCATGCCCAGTTTCAGGAAATATTAAAACCATCAGCTTTCTGTGATGGAAATGACTTGTAAAACTGTTGCCTTTGGCCTCTGGCATCAGGCAACAAGTCATTTTCATTACCCCATTTTTGCTGTTTCCTTCAAAGACATGAAGTAACTGTATATTGTACAGCTGAAAATTGCAGAAAGGCAAGAATGACATGATTGTCTGATTTCCTACACAACCTTGTGAAAATTTGAAACCATTAAAATTAACAAATCTCAAAGACAAATAAAGGATGATAAACAAGTTATCAGGCTTCTGACAGCTGAAGTATTTTAAAATATTATCCTGCTTATATGAAACTTTTGGCTTAAGCTTACTTTCCCTTGTGCTTCATATTCTTGGTTACAAGATGATATTTTATGACACATAGCTTTCATAAGCAACATTAAATCATATTTCAAATACAGAAAACATGTGATTTGAAAATTTATTTTGCTTGGTAGTATAACCTAAATCATGTTAATTTACATCTCTCTCACTAAAACATACAAACTGTTGCTATACTAATAGCCTCAGACAAAATTTAGACAAGCAATATAGTCATTGCAAACAAATGGATCGGGGAGGTTTAAGCAGCTCTTTTTAAATGCTTTGAAGCTGACAAGTTATTTCTCAAGGTAATTAGCATATCACTCTGTCTAAACAGACATACTAATTACTTTCGCAGTCCACCAGACCTAGTTATCCATAGTAACATGGTGTACAGGTTAAAACTTGTTGTCAACGCTTGACTCTTTATTTTGCAAAGTGATTGTTCACACAGAAATCTTATTCAAATAACAATTTTGTCAAACAATATTTACCATGGAGCTATTTCTGTACTGTCTTTTCTGAGGTATGTCCTATCTGAAAAAAAAAAACAAAAAACTTCAGTTTGATCAATAGACTGCATATTTGACAAACAGACAGGCAGACAGACAATTATTCTCATACTAGCTGCAAAACTGTAGCTCTTATTTGTGCTGAATTTTTTTATAGTTGGGGAATGTCTATGGTCTGCTTAATTAAAAAAATTTAAAAGGACCATAGAGTGATTTACAATTTAAAAATCAACATTTTCTTTAAATAGTCAAAAAGTAATGCTAAAAGAAGAACAAAATAAATCTGTCTAATCTTAAAAATGTTTTTGTTGTGATAAATATCTTACCAATTTTTCAAAATTTTAAATGAAAACAAGGATTTTCCATAAATTCACATTGCTTTAGAAAATCAGGAGGCTCTCAATAGCCTGTATCGCTCACCTGAACCATCCCGGAAATAGAGAGATGAATGGCATTTCCCTTTGGGTCCATTGTTTAACTGTTTCCTGCTTGAGGTCACCTTGAATTGGATGCAGTCATGCAAGACACAAATTTTGAACAAGGCCACCCTAGAATTTTGTGATCAAGTTTCTTTCCAACTGGATTAGTGATTTCAGTGACCTAATCCTATTCCAATATAAACCGTGTTTCTGCTGGTGGCCAGCTTAAATGAGGCACGGATCTGCAGGATACCTTTTTTGTAGGGACCAACTAAGGACCATTGTGTTTGGATCTAATTGGACTAAATTTCGGAGAGAACCTTTGAATGTGTTTAAAGGGGTCAAATGTTAAACTATGTTACTGCTGGCAGCCATATTTGATACTTTTATTGGAAGTGATCCTCAAAGTACCATTGTACCATTGTATTCTCCTTGGACAATTTGTTTCTGAGAGGATTACTTTGAATGTTTTATCCATTTGCACCAATTTCAGACCAACTTTCAAAAATAATTTGGGAAGGAGTTCCCCATATAATCTACGTAATAAATACTGCTCAAATTAAAACATTACAAGGCCCCTTTCAAAAAAATATTTGGGCAAGGGTTCTCCTTATAACAAATGTATACATATTTCAGAAAAAAAACCCAAAATTTAGCAGCTCTAAAATCTTAAGTTTCCTTGTTTGGTTTCCATGGCAACTGAAAGCTTCACCATCCATAACAACCATTATCAGACTACCATTCAAAAAAAATTTGGGCAGGGGTTCTCCTTATAATCTAGGTAATACATACTGAAATAAAAACATTGAGAGTCCCCCTTTAAAAAAAAAACTAAGACTAAATGCCCCCGCTGCCATCGTCCAAGTTTTTCCCCATGTGTTTATATTCCAGTTTTGGATAAAATTTGGCTACTCTGTTTGTGTCTGTAAGACATATATGATGCCCCTGCAGTTGGATATAAAACATGGACATCCAATTTCTAAGCACTTTATATACATGTGACCTTAATAGTATGGGAGGTGTTGTCTGGAACAGCATTTCCAAAACATACCTTTCGATAAAATTGTCAAATTCAACTACCCCTCAAAATCACAATTTTTGGCTAAAATCTAAACCATGACAATATGCACATCTTCAATCCATGCCTAATCACTGTGCAAAGGAAAATAAATGTAGCTTTAATATTGTATGAGGAGTTGTTCTGAATAAGAGTTCCATAAAATAAATGTAGCTTTAATATTGTAGGAGGAGTTATCCGGAACAACAGGTCTAAGACACATTTCGATCAAATGGTCAAGTTCAACTACCCTTCAAAATCACAAATTTTGGCCAAATCTAAACCATGACAATATGCACATCTTCAATTCACGCCTTATCAATGTGCAATGTAAAATAAATGTAGCTTTAATATTGTGGGAGGAGTTATCCGGAATAACAGGTCCAGAACACACATTTCGATAAAATGGCCAAGTTCAACTACCCCTCAAAATCACAAATTTTGGCCAAAATAAAAAACCATGGCAATATGCACATCTTCAATCCATGCCTAATCACTGTGCAAAGTAAAATAAATGTAGCATTAATATTGTGGGAGGAGTTGTTGGAATAAGAATTCCAGAATACACATTTCATTAAAATGGCAAAGTTCAACTACCCCTCCAAATCACAAATTTTGGCCAAAATCTAAACCATGACAATATGCACATCTTCAATCCATGCCTAATCACTGTACAAAGTAAAATAAATGTAGCATTAATATTGTGGGAGGAGTTATCAGGAATAACAGCATATCATAGATGGGACGGACGGATGGAATGACGGACGGACGGAATTACAGACGGATAGAATTACAGACCGATGGAATTACAGACGGACGGACGGACAGGGGTACAACAATATGCCCCCTGACTTGTCGTCGCGGGGTATAATTAAAAGAAAAAAAAAATGGGCAGGGGTTCCCCTTATAATCTAGTTTATATGTATTGCTGATATGGTAAAAGATATAAGTAGATGCTTACATTTAATTTGTTACCCCTCTTACCCTTATTATCTCCCTTTTTAAAACTATCATTTTCAGTATATCTTATTTTCAAATTAAAGACAACAATTAGATCATTTAATGTAAAGTACAAGTTGCAATAGTAGAAAATTATTTCTGTATGAACAATATAACTTTTGCAACTATTTTTATTTTTATCAAATCATCCCAAACGTAAGGTTTTTGGCTTAAATGTGTTTTCACATTTAACCATAGGATGTTTCCTGGAGGTGGCCATCTTATGGATGAAGTACAGACCTGCCGGATACTTTTCCCGGATGGAACCATCTAAGGACCATTGTGACTAAGTTTGGTTTTATTTGGACCAATAGTTTTTAGAAGAAGATCTTTGAATATGTTTTCCATAGGGTTCAATGTTATATTCATCGCTGGCGGCCATCTTGGATGAGCTACCAAAAAGATAATTTCCATAGGGTACAATGTTAAAACTATGTTCCGTGCTGGCAACCATCTTGGATCAGGTATGGACCTGCCAGATACATTTTTGGGAGGGACTATCTAAGGATCACCATTGTGACTAAGTTGGGTTCTAACTGGATAAGAAGTTTTGGAGAAGAAGATCTTTTAATGTTTTCCATAAGGTCCAATGTTAAAACTAGGTTCCCCGCTAGTGGACATCTTGGATGAGGAATGGACCAGCCAGATATAATTTTTTTAACCAGGTTTGGTTCCAACTGTCCTAGTGGTTTCAGAGAAGAAGATCTTTGAATGAAAGTTTATGACAGACAGACGGACAGATGGAAGGATGACGAATGCCAAGTGACAGCAAAAGCACACCCTGGCAAAGCAAGGTGAGCTAAAAATGAAACAAGAAAAAGTTGAATAAAAAAAAGTTTGTCATGACATTTATTTCCATTTAAAAAAGCTTTAAAATTATCAAATTTTTTTTACATGTTTATTGATACAGATTTAAAATTAATGTTTTCTTTTACATTTTTCTGTATTCTCTATTATAAAGGAATATAGTTTATATTCTTCCATTGGAATAGCAGTTCTTAGATTCTAAACTAAAGTCAATTGTTAATAAAAAGCCCTTGCCCTCTATATATTAGGTCTAACAAGAGCTGTCGCCGAATGGCAGCCAGTTACACCCCCACTCATTGAACCCTGAATCAATATGGTAAGTGCAAAATTAAGTGTGTGTTGACACTATACAAGTGTGAAGATGCAGTATAGTACCCTTTAAGAAGATCCATACCAAATATAAAGTAGCTGTCATGTGCAGTTCCTCAGAAAAATACAACGAAAAAGTCACAATTTTGAAAATAAAAGTAAAAAAGGCACCAAGTCGGTAAACAGGAAGTGGTGATCTCATATGGCCGAAAAGGAAAGGTGCAATATAGGACCCCATGCTGATGGACCTTTCCAAATATCAAGTGGCTGTCATATGTAGTTGCTGAGAAAAATGTGGCGAAAGAGTCCAAAATTTGAAAATGAAAGTAAAGAAAGACACAAAGTCATTCAACAGGAAGTGATGATCCGATATGGCCAAAAAGGGGAGGCGCAGTATAGGACCCCATACTGATGCACCATACCAAATATCAAGTGGCTGTCATGTGTAGTTGCTGAGAAAAATGTGACAAAAAAGTGACAATTTTGAAAATAAAAGGTACGCTGAGCGCAGCATGATACGACCGCTGCATGTCGACCACTGAAATTTGAACAAGTGTAAACTAAAATGAATGTGGACACAGTAATTTGCTGGACACAATAAGGACCTTGACACATAAATTAACTGGACACATACTAGTGAAAATAAAAATTAGCTTTTTCAATCCCTTATTACTAGGATATTGTAAGAGCTAAGAAATTCTGTGGACTACCATCAAGAGAAATCCAAAGAAAAAACTCGGGTTGAAATCCAATGAAAAATACAGATTTCACATATTTTGAAATATTGAAATTTGGCCCCTTTGACCCATTATAGCTTTGAAACCGAAGAGTTACGCAAAATATACTGCCATATTACTGAAAGCTTCCAATGAGAATAATCCAAAGATAAAAATCCCATCAAAATCTAATGAAAAATAAAGATTTCACATATTTCTAAAAATTGCAATTTTGGCCCCCTTTGACCCCTTACAGCTCTGAAATGGTAAGAGCTACGCAAACGACGTAGGCATAACTCTGAAAGCTTACAATGAAAGGAATCCAAAGAAAAAAATCCCATCAAAATCTGATGAAAAATCAAGATTTCACATATTTCTAAAGATTGCAATTCTGGCCTCATTTACCCCTTATAGAGTTAAAACCGTAAGAGTTACACATAATCTGTTGACATATGATTGAAAGCTTGCAATGATAGGAATCCAAAGATAAAAATCCCATCAAAATCTGATGTAAAATACAGATTTTACATATTTCTAAAAATTGCAATTTTGGCCCCTTTGACCCCTAATAGCTCCTAAACTGTAAGAGTTACGCCAAATCTGTTGACATACTTCTGAAAACCTACAATGAGAGGAATCTAAAGAAAAAAATCCCAATAAAATCAGATGAAAAATAAAAATTTGAGGTAATCCAGATGTTTGCAATTTTTGCCCCATTGGGCCCCTCATAGCTTGGAAAAGAAACAAGTTACCAAAAATCTGATGGTGCAGCGCTATGTTAATTTTTCATAAGGAATCCATTGCAAAAAACTGCATCATAATTGGACTAAAAATAAAAAAAATTAAAATTTTTTAAATTCGCCCCTTTAAGGCCCCATTTATCTCGTGAACAGTACATGCTACGTGAAATCCGTTGACATACTGATTGGAAATTTCCTCAGGAGGACACTGAAAGAAACCCCATCAAAATCCAATAAATAATAAAGATTCTACAGTAAAATGTAAGAAAACATCAAATTTAACCCTTTTTGGCCCCTTTTTCAAAGACGGGTGGCCCCACAATGACCAAAACTTAGCCAAGCCTTCCTTTTGTGTCAAGGAACATTGTGTTAAAATTTCATAAGGATTGATCTACTGGAACTAAAGTTATTAACCCAAAACAAAAGTGTCTACAGACAACGACAACGACGACGACGAAGACGACAGCACCATACCAATATACGACTGCAAAAATTTTTGCGGCCGTATAATAAAAGTAAAAAAGGCACAAAGTCGGTAAACAGGAAGTGGTGATCCGATATGGCCGAAAAGAGGAGGCGCAGTATAGGACCCCATACTGATGCACCATACCAAATATCAAGTGGCTGTCATGTGTAGTTGCTGAGAAAATCGCGACGAAACTATGTGTGACAGGAAGGACGGAATGACGGACAGATGGATGGACGGACGGATGGACGGACAGAGGTTAAACAGTATACCCCCCCCCCTTCTTCGGACTGGGGGTATAATCAACTAGCATCAAACAGTATCATTCTAAAAACGAACTATTGTATACCTTTACTGGAAAGGTTGATCCATCTAGAAAAAATACATCAATTTGAAACTATATAATATTTATGGTATGATGGTTAGTCCATATTCATGGTTATATTAAAAATAAATATTATTTGGTCCACAAAAAACTAGAAAGACTGTTAGCAAAGCTCACAAAAACTTACCCCTGCTCCCCCATTTGATTCCATGTGTAAAAATTCACCAAAAAAATTATAAAAAAAAAAAAAAAAATCAAGTCCAATCAAATCTTTCAATAGCTGGTGCACAATGCCAATATGCACTGAACATTTTGTGAAAGTTTCAATGAATTTCCCCCAGGTAGTATAGGAGGAGTTGTTGCCACAAAGTATATACCCTATGGCAGACAGAATAACGAATGGACAGACAGACCGACGGATGAACGGACGGACCGACGACATACAAACACCATGATCACTATATACCACCCGCAAAAGTGGGGGTATAATGAATTAAAGACTTTTAATTTCAGCTGTATGTTTTTTCCCATGAATTCTTAAATTGTGAAGTAATTTGGAAAAATAAAACTGAAATATATCTAAACTTACCAATGTCGTAAAATACTACTTCGGGAACTCTTTTTTGAGCCAGTGCTATACCTAGACTGAAACAGAAAAACATTTTTAATTTCAATTGTTTTTGATGGTTGTTGTGCATTAAATATCATACTTTTGTAAACTAGAGGCACAGGGACTGAGCCTGAATTGCTCACCAGGTCTATGCTGAAGACCAAAAAATGATGTTTTTTCCCTAAGGGTCTAATATTAAGATATTGTTTGGTTAAATTGGCTTCAGGGGTTTCAGAGAAGATCATCAATCAAGGTCCTACCGAAATGAAAATCTTTGTACAGGACCTTCCATACATCATTCCAATTCAGCTTCCATAATTTCAAGTAATTGACAAAATTGATTAATTTCCAGAAGTGTCCAATGTTAATCTATGTTCCGTGCTAGCAGACATGTTTTTTGTCAGATCAATGAGCAACATTTGTAAAGGACCTCTCATACATCATTCCTGCAAATTTTGTTTGAATTGCTTCAGTGGTTTCAGAGGAGAAGATGAAAATGTTTTTTTTTTGCATAGGGCTCAATGTTAAATCTAAGTTCCACACTGGCTGCCATGATTTTTGTTGGATCCAAATGAAATAAACAATCCTGGTAAAGGACCTTCCATACATCATTCCTGTAAGGAGATCAAATTTGCCTCATTGTTTTAAGAGAAGATGAAAATGTGATGTTTCCCTCAGGGTCCAATGTTAAACCTAAGTTTCTCGATGGTGGCCATGTTTTTGTCAAATAGGAACAAAATTACCCATCTTGGTAAAGATTTTCCATGCATAATTCCTGTAAAGTTTGGTTGAATTTGCTACAGTGGTTTCAGAGGAGAAGATGACAACGAGATTTTTCCCATAGGGTCCAATGTTAAACTTAAGTTCTGCACTGGCAGCCATGTTTTTGTTGGATCAGAACAAAATGAGCGATCTTAGTAACCTTCCATACATGATTCCTGTAAAGTTTTGTTGGATTTACTTCAATGGTTTCAGATTAGAAGATGAAAATAAGATTCTTTCCATAGGGTCCAATGTTAAACTGAAGTTCCCCACTGACAGTCAAGTTTTTTAGTCAGATCAAAATGAAATGAGCAATCTTAGTAAAGGTCCTTTGATACATGATTCCTGCAAAGTTTGGTTGAATTTGCTTCAGTGGTTTCAAAAGACAAGATGAAAATGTGATTTTTCCAATAGGGTCCTATGTTAAACCCAAGTTCCACCCTGATGGCCATGTTTTTTGTCAGATTAGATTGAAATGAAAAATCGTGCTAAAGTACTTTCTAAACATGATTCCTGTGAAGTTTGATTGAATTTGCTACAGCGCTTTCAGAGGAGACAATGAAAATGTTACTTTCCCCATAGGGTTCAATGTTAAACCTAAGCTCCCCAATGGCAGCCATATTTTTGTAAGATCAGAATGAAATGTGCAATCTTGGTAAAGGACCTTCCATATATCATTCATGTAAAGTTTTGTTGAATTTACTTCAGAGGTTTCAGTTTAAATGGACCAATTTTTCTGTCACTTTGTAAAAAAAGTTTTAGCTGCTAGCAAGAATTTTGGTATAAGGTCTCACTTGAAATGCTATTATACACCTTACCTGAAATTTGTGTTGTTAATTTTTGCAAAGTAAAATGTGTAATTCCTCATAGCTATTCTTTTCTGAAAAATAAAAATATCTGACTGAAATAAATCAGTTTCAAAAAATAAATCATACATTTCACCTGTATTTAAAGTGAAACTAGAGGCTCACATGAGCCTGTATTGCTCACCTGGTGACTGGTTTTATTCATTGGCACCAAAAGACCGTCCATTATTATTCATACTTTATAAGTTCACATGATTGTATAGTTTTTGAGAAGATTAAAAAAAAAATAGGTGATTATCTGGGATGAGGTAGGAACATAAAAATCACAAAGGGGACCACCCAAGAAACAGTGTGATAAAATTTGGTTAAGATTGTTCATGTTGTTCCACAGGAGAAGATCTTTGAATGCTTTTCCAAAATGGTCACTTATGTTAAACTATGTTCCCTGGCGGCAAGTCCTGGAAGAGGTTCTAACATAAAAATCAGATACTTTGAAAAAGACCACCCAAGGTTGCAATTGGCTCAGTAGTTTCAGAGAAAAGATCTTTGAATAGATTTCCCATAGAGTCCCTATGTTAAACTTTGTTCTCAATTGGCAGCCATCTTCCATGAGGTACAAATATAACAAGAGGCTCTCAAGAGCCTGTATTGTTCACCTGGGTCCTATGAAGAACTATAATTCCAAATTGATGGTCCATCTTTGGTGGTGTATGTACATAAAAATCAGAAACTTTTTATAATTTAATTAAAATTGTTCAAGCAATTTCAGAGATTTTTGAATGCAGTTTCCAGACTTAAAGGGCCTATGTTAATCTACGTTCCCTGCTGGCAGCTATTTAACATGAAACTTTGAAGAGGGTCACCCAAGGACTATCATATCAAAATTCTACTGAAATTGTTCAAGCAGTTTCAGAGGAGAAGATCTTTTTATTCGTTTCCCATTGGGTCTTATGTTAAACTAAGTTTTGCTACTGGTGGCCATGTCGGAAGACGGATCAGCACCAAAGTAACAAACTTGGTCAAAATCTCACAAGTTTCATGTATGCAATGTTTAAATTGAATCCATTCAGTGGTTTTCTATTATATCTTTGTATGAATTTCCCCATAGGGTGCAATTCATTGCTGTCGGCTATATTTGATGATTGATCAGCACCAAAGTAACAACACTTGGTCAGCTTCTCATAAGCATCATTTATACAAAGTTTTGTTTAAATCTATTCAGCAGTTCTCTAGAACATCTTTTGTTAAATTAAGTTCACAGCTGGTGACACTTGGTCAGCACCTAACACGTCATGTTTGATTTGAATCCATTCAGCAGTTCTCTAGAAGATCTTTGTGCGCATTTCCCATAGGGTCCAATGCTGTTGGTCATATAAAATGACGGATCGGCACCCAGGTAAAAATACTTAGTCAGCACCTCATAAGAATTATCAATGCCAAGTATTGTTCAAAGCAATTAGTGGTTCTCAAAGAGAATTCCTTTGCATGCATTTTCCCATTGGGTCCAATGTTTGAATTTAGTTCCCCATCTGGCGGCCATGTTGGATGACGGATCAGAACCAAAGTAGCAACACTTGGTCAGCACCTCATAAGCATCATTCATGCCAAGTTTGGTTCAAATCCATTTATTTATTCTAAAGAAGAAGTTCTTTGTATACATTTTCCCATAGGGTCCAATGTTAAAATTAAGATCCCTGCTGGCAGCCATGTTGGATGACAGATCGGCATCAAAGTAACAACACTTGGTCAGCACCTCATAAGCATCATTCATGCCAAGTTAGGTTCAAATCAATTCGGTGCAGGTTCTCAAGAAGAAGTTCTTTGTATGAATTTTCCCATTAGGTCAAACAGTAAACTAATTTCCCCACTGGGGGCTATCTTGGAAGTGGTCAGAAAACTTGACTGTGTTCAATAAAATATAGTCCTTAACATGCTGATCATTTTTGCAATTTAAACTTGACCTCTATCTCAACGCGTTCTTGAAATATAGCACAAAAAGTTTAAAAAGACGAAAAATTTGACCAATAAAGGGCCACAACTCATATATAGGTAATTGGATTTTCTTCAAAATTTCCATGTGGATAGATCTTATCATGCTGAACATTTTTGCAATTAAAACTTAACCTCTATCTGTTATAGTTTTTTTAATAAAAAATAAAAAAAAAACATCAAAATTTTGAAAATTTTACTGAAAAAGGGCAAAAACTCTTAGACAGGTCATCAGATTTTCTTCAAAATTTCCATGTGGGTAGATCTTAATATGCTGAACATTTCTGCAGTTTAAACTGAACCTCTATCTGTTATAGTATTTTTCAATAAAAAATAAAAAACATCAAAATTTTGAAAATTTTACGGAAAAAGGGCAATAACTCTTAGACAGGTCATCAGATTTTCTTCAAAATTTCAACATGGGTAGATCTTCTCATGCTGATCATTTTTTACCCATCAGATTTTTGATATCTGTAATGATTTTTGAGTTATTTGCCAAAAACTGTAATTTACCCCTATGTTCTATTTTTAGTAATGGCAGCCATGTTTTTTTTACCTATGACAAACAAAATAACAAATTTGAAACTAGATACCCTAGTAATGATTCAGTTGAAGTTTGCTTCCATTTGACCCAGTGGTTTCAGAGGAGAAGATTTTTGAAAGTAGGCTAATGACGGAGGGACGGACGGACGACGGACTACGGACGCCAAGTGATGGCAATAGCTCACCCTGGCATAGCCAGGTGAGCTAAAAATGCTATAAGAAACCTACAGAAAAATACTGCATCAAGATCCGACAAAAAATTTAAAAATTCATTTTTTTCCGTTAGTCCCCCTTTGGGCCTCGTTTCTCAAAAACGGTAAATGCTACCTCAAATCTGTCGACATACTACAGTTGCGCAATTTTATTAACAATAACATGAAACAAACCCCGTCTCAATAGGATAAATAATAAGGATTCTACAGTCAAATATGTGAAAACAGCCAATTTCACCCCTTTTTGACCTCTGTGACCTTGACCTTTAACCTGACCTAAATTTTTTTTGCATATTTATGTTCCTCTTGACTAGACCTATACACTTGCCAAGTATGAAAAGTCTACCTTATATAGTTCATAAGTTATAGCCAAGGTTAAAGTTTCGGATGCACAGACAGACAAACAGACAAACAGACAGACAGACAGGACAAAAACAATATATGATCATCGATCTGGGGGCATAAAAACAATATGTGAATAAAATTCAAAAATATAATAAATAAAAATAACTGACAAATCAAAATATATCAAAATTTTTTTAACTAAAAACAACAATTTATATCAATCTGATTTAAAACTAATGAAGTAAATCCCATGATTTCAGATGGGAAAATATAGATGTCAGCATTGTATATGGAATGTTTAGTCTCAATATATTAATCTAATGTTTATCCATCTTACCATTTCTTCTCCTTTACCATTTTGTCCATCATAAGGCATCTTAGTAACTAATGATATATATTCTTGTTTCTTTCCACTTATCAACTTTTTACGCATCTACAAAAAGAGGCATTACTGTCATAATTTTAAGTTCTTAAAATAACCATCAGTTTCCAGCTTATTAAGAATAATTTCAGTTCTTGCACTATGCTCTAAATTATACACTGTTTGTATCAGCAATTCTCAAGGTTGGACCAAGGGAATGTCCAATAAAATATGGTTTTGTCCAGTTCTACTTTTGCAATTGAACTTCCTTGTAACAAGATTGTAGTTTGATATTCCTTGGAAATAACATTTTTAAGTTGCCATTGCTTGACTGAAATTTAGCATACTACCATCATAAATTGTCTGTGTTATTACATTTTTACAATGTCTTAGTTCTTAAGGATATAGTTAGGTGAAAATGGAAAGAACATTGGTAAAAGAATAAAGTCAGCTAAAAATATTGATGGGTAATGGACCATGTTTTCAAGATATTTCACAATTCAACAATGGCAGTAAAAGGTTCTCTTGGACTTTTACCTTAGTGTAACATGGAGTCATTATTGTTTTCTTTCACATGGAAGGAAAATCTACAATATTATGAAATCTTGCTTATGGACATTAAATGGGCTACTGAAGCCCTTTGATGATAACAACATTGGATGTAACGGGGAAAAATATATTTCAAAAGAGTAATGGATAAAATCCGAGAAATCCAAATGACTTTTACAAATTTCAAAAACCTCACCTTACTACATCCTTAAACCAGAAATTCCTTTAGATCTATGACCACTTCAACAGAGATGTTGTTTGCTAAGGATTTGCTTTAAGACCTTTTCTAGTATCAAAACAAACTTTTGTCGCCTCATTAGATACATGAATATCCTCTTACAATATACTAACCTCATTCAATAACTGACTATCCTCAGCATGTTCTACCTCTGTGATATCTACATTCTGATAGTCAGGATGATATAATATTTCTTCTTCTCCCTAAAATCATATATATTTAAAAGTTACTTATATTTAGAGAATTATCACAAGATATAGACTACCCAAGGGATAGGGATATGGACTGACACAGGGATAATGCCCAAGCCGTAGGCGAGAGTATTATTGATGTGTGTCAGTCCATATCCATAACCATATAACAAAATGTCATGTACTTCTTGAGACCAACCCACATACCAAATATCATTGACGCACCATTAATAGTTACCTAGAAACTGATCTAATCAGAAAGACTTCACATGATCACTAGACCATGAAATTTAGGCCATAGACAAAAACCATATAAAAGACTGCTATGGACTACCCAAGACCAACCTATATATTAAATAGGTATGATTAACCTACCACTTATAATTACTGAGAAAATGACCTTAATTCTCAATTACTTAATTTGTTCATTGGACCATAAAATTGAGGTCACAGACAAAAGCCATATAGCAGACTGTCATGTAATATTCAAGACCAACCAACATACCAAATATCATTGATCTACCACTTATAGTTACTAAGAAAATGACCTAATCCCAAAAACTTCACATGAAAGTTTACGCCGCTGCCGTCCTACTTTGTACGCATATGTCCCGCTTTCCACACCTTTTGTCTCAGGCGAGACAAAAAAAAATTAGTACAATTATAAGATAAGCTTCATAAACTAAAATACACAAAGAAAACTGATACACTTACTTCCAGTAAGTCAATTAAAATTCAGATTACAGCATTACCGTACCTGATAAACTGACAATAAATTACTAAAGTTCTACTAAAGTTTGAATATAAAAATCACCTAAAAAATTGATCTGAAATATGGACTGGGGAAAGCTGCCACAAGCTTGATGGTCTCAAGTTAAATAGAAGAAATGTCTGACTAGTTGGTCTGAAATTTTGATGGAATAAGTTACCTGATAAGTTGGTCTAAAGTTTGGATGGAAGAGCACATATCCCTGATGTGTCACTACAAATGCATAAGAATTTGGTCCTAGCTGAAAAACAAAATGATGATAATGAAGAAGTGTTGGTAACATCCATAAATAAGTTTACATACAAATAGACCGTTTCACGATAACTGCGTTCCTATGATTTTGAATGGAAAATAAAACAGTTCCCGCAAAAATACTGTCATAGGACAATTAATCAAGACGTCACACATATTATGACGTTGCATTTTACCCACTCAATGGCATATGAGCGCATGTGCGAAATTCAGGACTGCAGTTGTCGTGAAAGGGTCTATGTGGTAAACTGTTTGTATGTATAATAAGGAATGCTGAATCTCTATCTTGTAATGGATATATGTTGTTTTTTTATTTGTTATGAATAAAATAAATAATCTAAAAAATATAACATTTAATTCAATTACAATTTTCATCACCTCATATTGTTTTAGGCAATATACATGTGTAATTGTATTTGTCTTTAATGTTAAAATTTTCTCATGTGTTATGGCAACTTTTGGCAATTCTTGAAAAATAAGTAATTTAATCAAACAAAAATGTCAAAACACATCAAACTGTCTCCCTATACAACAGCACTGAAACATATCACTAAGTTATTTTTCAATATACCAACAAGTATGTCTATAAATATCAAAATTTATCACATATTTAGAAGAAATTTATTCATATTAAGTATGAAATATGGCAGTTCAACCCCTTGTTGCATTTATAGTATAATTTTAACATTTAATGAACCTAGACCCTGTGCTCATAAGCATCATTCATGCCAAGTTTGGCTCAAATTCATTCAGTGGTTCTTAAGAAGAAGTTCTTTGCATGCATTTTCCCATAGGGTCCAATGTTAAAATTAAGTTTCCCACTGGTAGCCTTGTTAGATGACAGATTGGCACCAAAGTTACAACACTGGGTCAGTACCTCATAAGCATCATTCATGCCAAGTTATGCCAAATCCATTCTGTGGTTCTCAAGAAGAAGTTCTTTAAAGGAAAAATTAACGACGGCCGCTGGACGGCAGACGGCAGAAAACAGACGCAAAAAGTGATGTCAAAAGCTCACCCTGGCATAGCCAGGTGAGCTAACCAGGGACCTAGCAGATGTCTTATTAACTCTTACCCTTACTAACTCTTACTCTTGTTTTCCGATCCCATTCATTATTGCATTTTGTTATATATGTATACGTCTTTTTTCAAATAAAATATTGTTTACACTAACTCTTACCCTATTGTATGGAATTAAATCCTGAATCTGTTTAACTGTAACATCTGTACCAGCTACTCCAAGCAACCCTGTCTGAAATATACAAAGTTATATCTCTGTAGTTTACAATATCCTTAACAAATCAAAGGATACTGTGAAAGTACTTTTGTTCATGGGGTTCCAATTTTCGTGGATTTCGTGGTTTGCTTCAACCACGAAATTAAGTTCCCAACGAAATGCATTTTTCCGTAGGGTTTTAATGCATTGAATTCGAAACCACGAATTTAAAAACCAACGAAATAGTAAAAATTATGAAAACCACGAAAATTGATGTCCACGAATAAAAGTACTTCCACAGTATTTAATTTATATAATACCCTTATCAGTTTACGTTACCTTTGAGGAAATGAAGAATATGAATGTGTGACCAACTTATCGCAAAACAAAAATATCTTCATGTAGATTGCAATTTTTTCTGTCTTGGCTAAATGTTAATCTCCACCTATTCCTGGAACAATTAATATTTATTGTAACCTTTCACTCACATCCAATTTCCATGTCAGACATGTATGTTCAGCATTGATAAACTTTTTATGAGCCTTTATCAGCTGAAAAATTGCACACAATTTCGCATTCTTTATTTAGAAATGAAAGTGTACTTATCGACTTATTTATGTTCAACATTTTATTTGGTCAGATTAAGCCTGTATGTTTCAGGTAATATATATACAGGCCATACCCCATGAAGACATAAGCTAAAATTACATGGTTTTGTTTGAAAGAATAAAATCCTCTTGTCTACAGTGTATACAGAATGTGAAGGGCAGATAACTCTTATCAGTAAAGAATAGTGAGATATGTAACAAATTACTTACAATATTATCTTTTGTGGTATATACTGGTGCAGCAAATGAAGTTATATATTGTAATCCCTGAAATAATGTCAAACTATACTTACAATGTTGTTTTATTACAATTTTGTCAAATTAACAACAATGCAAAATAATGTCTATGTTTTATTTCGAAGTCAACATATCTGATGCTAATTGCCCAAGCAAGACAGATTGTATTGACATCCAAAATGAATATTTTTAAGGTAGATTTGATAGCATAGGTTTTGACTTTGACCTGGATTGACACTTGAATGGTGATGTACAGGGTATGACATGCTTACCCTTCCAGAGTACTTGATGTCACTTTAAGTTTTATGGGAGTTCACAATGTAAATGCTTTGCAATTTGAATGCGGTGTTTTTATTTTTGAATTACTTGTAGATCTTAAGTTTTCCTGTTTTTTAGTCTCTGGATTTTTTTTGTAATTGCCCTTGACTTACATAATTTTGTGACAGCCTAAATTTGCTTCAGGCACCAAAACTCTGCAGTAAACCATAACCCAAGGGCACAGTCAAGGGCAATAGCTGTCTCACTGATGCAGTATATACTGGATGACACATTGATCACATGGTCAATGGAGCTATTAAACTGGGTTTCTTTATTAAATAGGCAGTGAATCTTCTAAAGGAAATTCAGGCCAATCCTATTACATCAACAATTAATGTGGAATATTTGAATGGCATTTCTAATTTTTAACTGATAATACATGCCTCACAAATTTATCTTTGAGTATTAAGTATTATAAGTATTGAGGGCAGGATACCTATAGCCAAAACCATTTTAACTTAAATAAGGACAGAGGTTAAAATGGCAAACAACCAAATTTAAATTAGAAAAATCATCTGTAATCCATTCCCATTATATATTTAACAATCAATGTAACAAGCTATCTGATGTTATTGAATCAAAAGATTACTACATTTAGGAAGAGGAATATACTGCAAATTAACTTTCATTCACAAATCACTTAATTTGGCTAAATTCTCATTGCCAAAAAAAAAAAAAACATAGGAAGAAGCCACAGACTGCTACACTCACCTCGTTGAACAGCATTGTCACATGTTAAACATGTCAACAAACAGGAATAGACTATAACTGCTCTTGCTAATAGATTCATTCATGCCTAAAATGAATGTCACAGACTGCATTCAAAGCATTCATTGCAGCTGTCATCTCAAAATGCATCATGCATACTGATATGGTTGATGTGGGACATGAGGGGATGGACCAGGGGGTGTCTTTCTCCTTTCTCCAGTCCCCTTTGCTCCTTTCTCCCATCCCTTCTCTCCCTTCTCCTGCCCCTCTTTCCAACATTTTCCCTTTCACTTTCTTTTCTCTCTTCTCCCTTTCTCATTTGCTTTTTCCCCCTCTCTTCTGCTTTCTCCTTTCTCAAGCCTCTCTCTCCTTTCTCCTGCTCCCTTTCTTCCCAGTCTCCCTTAACCCTGTCTGCCCCTTCTAACATGACAGTAAGTGGAATGGACTTTAACCATTCTTCCTAACCAATTGGCTCATGCGTAAAATGTAGATCACAGACAGCATCTGAAGCATGCATTGTTGTTGTCATTCCAAAATGAATCATACATACTAATACGGTTGATGTGGGGCAAGTCAGTTAGCGGGAATTGACTCTAACCATTCTACCAAATAAAGTCACTCATGTGTAAAATGTAGGTCACAGACAGCATCAGAAGTATGCATTGCAATTGTCATTCCAAAATGAATCATACACACCAGTATGGTTGATGTGGGGCATGTCAGTAAGCCAGACATTCTACCTAAACAAGTCGCTCATTTGTAAAATGTATGTCACAGAGAGCATGTTAAGCGTGTATTGCAGTTGTTGTTCAAAAATGCATCATACATACCAGTATGGTTGATGTGGGACATGTTAACATGTCAGCAGGAATGGATTTAAACCATTCTTCTGAACCTAACGTGGACACAGACGTAAATGACCCCCCCCCCTTTTTTTGTGAAGCCAGCTAAAAAGGAATTTGAATGATATAATGTCACTGTAAAAATCCTGAAAAAATTGATATAAAAATGTGTTGGCTGACAATAAATATACATCAGTATTACCTTGTCTTTATCTTCTGACTGTTCTGTTACATAGTCTGCATACAATGATGTCCATACATGGTTCTTAGTATGACTCAATGCTAATGGTCTGCTTAGTACTTGGATGTATTTCTATGTAGAAAAATTTATGTTTCAAGTAAATCAAACACAAATATCAACAGTTGCAAGGAAATGTTTGACATTCATGCCATTGAGAACTTAACCTGGATGACAAGAGATCTTTCCCTTTACAACTAAAGTTTGTTTTTCCTCTTTTGGATTTGACTTTATTACCAGAATTAACATGGTCAACACAGCAGGTGTCTTATAAGAAGCAGGAGATGCTTACTCTACTGGTACACCTGATCTCACCCATATTTTGGGTCCGTGTTGTTCATCTGTATGTGTGTCTTCATTTTTCTTTTTTGTCCCGTACTCATGCGGTGTCCTTGTTTCTTAATGTTTCCGATGTTGCAGCTGTCCGTGGATTTTTGTTCTTTTTACTGACAGTTCGGTTCTCTCTTACTTTTGTAACTTGATCAATAAGTTAACAACAGAGAAGAACTGAAGTTCCCACAGATACAAGAGTAGGAACAAATAGTCCTGTCAGTTGTTTGTTATTTGTATTGAAAACAGTACTCCAAAAGTTGTACTTTTCTTGATCTAGACGGGTAACATAAACTTAAATCTGTAAGCCACATGTGCATAAAATGCAGATTAAAGTGACCTACTTTAAAACACTCTCTATTGAGCTATACATATAAATTTACCATAACTGCAAACTGAGTTATTCATTCATGAAACGAAGGTCAGAGAGATCTAACATTTATCAGAAGTCTCATGACTATCCCAGTCTACTGACAGTAGTATCCAAGATCTACACAAACTTAAACCTCAGTGACTCTCTGGAGCGTCTTAACTATACAAGACACATCTACTGACAACATATTATTCTCCAAGGAGTTTTAGTTTTACAGATTAATTTGTTATTGCCATGATTTTTACAAATATTTATGCTTGTAAATTTATGTATCCTTTTTCTGTTGTTTTTCAAGAGTGTTTGACAAATAAACATTTATTTACCTGAACATTCTCTTGCACATCTGCCAGGGTAGAAATGTGTGTATAAAAACCTATTTAAAGTAAACAAAAATGCCTATGTTACCAACAATTAACAATTAAAACAAGGTCTGTAGTCCAATGGCAGCAAGTTATCCCCCCCTCAATGAACCCAGAATCAATATGGCAAGTGCAAATCTAAGTGAACACAAAACAGGTGTGGAAACACTACAAGTATGGAAACATTCACATCATCCTAAAGATATAATTAACTTCCGCAAGGGTTCTGTCAAAATCAGACAAAACCATACCATTCTTTGTGAAACTTGATATTTGCATGCACATTTAGAAATTTAAAACTTCCGAGCTAGGTATCCTAAGGTACGCCTCTACTGCATTTTTTATTTTATATTAGATTTTCAATCATCTCTGATTTTTATCCATTACAAATCATTGAAAATTTTTGCTTAGTGTCCCATCATTTCTTCACAAAAATAAGCAACATAATCATACATTTGTATTAAGTGTATTTATGAGTATGACAATATGTAAACTTTATAACTGTAAGTGCTATTTTATAATAAAGTCTATTTCAAAGTTCATCTATATAGTCTATCATGATAATTGTGGAGCTATTTTTATCTGCTAGGATATCAATACATGCCATGGGTACATGTATTTGACCTTTAAAATTTCAACATAAAAAATTCTTGATGTATTCTGTAATGAAATTACACGTTCATGATCAATTCTAGTCTGCCATAAAATTACAGGTCCATAATTATCATGAACGGGTCTACTGCTTGTGTAGATTTCTATTTGACAGTAAATTTTGAAAATAATTGAACTTGAACTTTGGAGACTGATCTACACAGCTGATATTCCAATTTCAGGGAGACTGTTTTCAGCGGAAATTTTTACTTAAATTTATGATCTGGTTCAAAAGGAATCCTGTTTTCATAGAGGTTGGTTTTATGTGGTTCAACAAGATAACTTTTTCAAAAAGTAGAAACTAAAGACACCTTTAGTAGAACTTTGATTGCTCGAACTGCAATAACTCGAACACCATGGATGCCTCGAACCTTTTTTGTGGTCCCTTGGTTTGAATTTTAACAGTTTGACCTAGATATCTCGAACACCCCTTTTACTCGAACTATTTTCATCGGTCCCTTGGGTGTTCGAGCCATCGAAGTTTGACTGTATGTATATTACAAAGCCAAGTGAAACAAGATGTGTTTGTGAAACACTATGCCCCCGGTAGCAACCATGTCTACGATACATAATTAATGCTAAAAATTGCAACATACACTAGAAATTAAGATTTAGTAGACCTTTGTACTAAGTTCCATTAGATCTATTCACATATAGAATATCAAGCCTATTGCAATTGTAAATATTACTTATTGTAACGCAGAGCGTTACAGATGTCCCCCAAACGAACACTGTTAATGTTATCCACAGTTTACATGGCACCAGCAACATTTATGAGATTTCTAAGACTACACATAAATTTCTACACATCAGATAACTATCGTGTAAAATTTCATCCAATTGAAGCACTTTGAATTTTCCTGCCTTTTTCCATTTCCATGACATGGCAGTCACCTTAAAAATTTTGAGGCTTAAAATCATTTCTGCACATGTCAAACAATCTTCCCGTAAAATTTCATCCAAATTGGAACATTTTAAATTTTCCCGCCTTTTTTCTGTTTCCATGGCAATGGTTGTCATTTTGAAAATTTTAACACCAAAAATCAATTCTATCCATGCTAGGCAACCTTCCTGTAAAATTTTATCCAATTCTGAGCACTTTGAATTTTCCCGCCTTTTTTCATTTTCATGGCAACGGTCCCCATTTTGAAAATTTTAAGACCAAAAATCAATTCTTTGCATGCTAGGCAACCTACCTGTAAAATTTCATCCAATTTTGAGCATTTAGAATTTTCCCGCCTTTTTTCTGTTTCCATGGCAACGGTCGCCATTTTGAAAATTTTAAGACCAAAAATCAATTCTATGCATGCTAGGCAACCTTCCTGTAAAATTTCATCCAAATCCGAGCACTTTGAATTTTCCCGCCTTTTTTCCATTTCCATGGCAACAGTCGCCATTTTGAAAATTTTAAGACCAAAAATCATTTCTATGCATGCTAGGCAACCATCCTGTAAATTTTCATCCAATTCTGAGCACTTTGAATTTTCCCCCCTTTTTTCCGTTTCCATGGCAATGGCGGCCATTTTGAAAATTTTGAAAGGTTTCTGCACATCTACACATATAGGCCAACATTCCTGTGAAGTTTCATGAAGTTTGGCCCAATAGTTTCTGAGAAACGTGTCGGACAAGAATTGAGCGGAAGAAAGAAGAAGAAAAACAGAAAATAATAAGAAACGGAGTAAACACAATATGTCTCCCAAACTTCGTTTGGGGGACATAATTAACAGGCTAAAAGCAAAATCTAGATATTGACCACTGTGACCTTTGACCTGACCTTAATTAAATTTGCATATTGGTGTTCAGCCTTATATGTCAAATATGAAGATCCTATCACACGTGGTTGAAAAGATATAGGCAATGTTTAAGTTTTTGTGTAAGTTTACAAATTTGCACTCAGTAACCTTGACCTTTGACCCAGCCCATATTTTTATGGTGGATTTATACTAAGCTCTATTAGATCTATTCACATATAAAATATCAAGCCTCTAGCATTTATAATTAACGAGCTATGGCAAAATTTATATTTTGACCTTTTGACCTCTGTGACCTTTAACTTTGACCTGACCTTAGTGAAACTTGCATAATTGTGTTCAGCTATACATGATCAATACACATACCAAATATGAAGGGCCTACCACATCTAGTTCAAAAGTTATGAGCCAGGTTAAAGTTTCGGACAGACAGACAGACAGACGGATATACAGACAGACAGATGGACAGGACAAAAACAATATGCCCTCGATCTAATGATCCGGGGGCATAAAACATTTTTTTATCATTGAAGTGCTGCTATCTGTTGTAACACTTAAATAGTACCTCTATTAGCTGTGGCCATCCATTTGGCATGTCGATTATCAGACACTTCACTACCAATCAGAATTGGAAATACCCGTACCTAAAATAGAACATCCTTTTGTAATATTCACAGTTAAAATAATTTTACTTCAAATATAAATTTTACATAATAGTAAATTATGAAATTTATTGGTATTTGACATTTAGCCAATATCTTAAATTGTTCTGCATGGTCTTCACATTTCTTTTCTTTGAGTCTGTATTTATGTTTGTTACATCTCATTTTCATTAATTATGGAGCCTAATTTTTTGGAGACACACAACTGATCGGAAATCAAAGAAATAAATTATTTTAACCAACAGATAAAACTGTAAAAGGAATCATATAATATAAACAAATGAAAAAATACGATATAAATTTACATGATACAAAATCATTGAAAATACATGGTAAGGTTAAGCAAATGGAACTGTTCTTCATCTTAAAGTCACCACGAGTCCTTCAACAATGAGGAAGCATTCGTACTTCATAGCAACTTCAAGACGGTTCAAGAATTACAAAAACTTCAAATGTGATTACAGTCAATGTAACAAAAATTAAACTTTTATTGTCGGATATATATTATATACATAACATGAAGCTACAACATTTTGTTTCCGTTCGTATCTGTTGGATGAATTAAATCACTAATAATAGCTCTAGCAACAAGTAGTTACGCAAATCATTCAACCCACAAGACCTGATATAAGAATGATGTACCATCTCTGTTTAAAATATTTAATCTAGCATTTCTATAAAATTGAAAGATTTATTTATACGAAGTTATGTTATTTTTAGTTCTAACTAGAGACTCAAATGAGCCTGTATGGCTCACCTGGCATCAGACTGGTTTTATTCATTGTCACCAAAAGGCCATCCATTATTATTCATACCTTAAATTAATTCACCAGATGTTACAGTTTCAATCTTGTATGAGGTACCAACATAAAAATCACAAGCTTTTAAGGGGACCATTAAAAAACAATTGTAACCAAGTTTGGTCCCAATTGGATTAATAGATTCAGAGGAGAAGACCTATGAATGCATTTGCCATAGAGTCCCTATGTTAAACTATGTTCAATGCTGGCGGCCATCTTGGATGAGGTATGAACATAAAAATCATAAACTCTCAAGAGGACCACCTAAAGGCTATTTTGACCATGTTGGTTCCAGCTGGCTCAGAAGTTTCAGAGTATAAGACCTTTGAATGTATTTCCCAGAGGGTCTTTATGTTAAACTACATTCCCCACTGGCAGCCTTCTTGGATGAGGTACGAACATATAAATTAAAAACTTTGAAGGGGACTCAAGGACTATTGTAATGAAGTTTGGTTCTTGTTGTCTTGGTAGTTTCAGAGGAGAAGATTTTTGAATGTATTTCCTATAGGGCCCCTATTTTAAAATATGTTCCCATTTGCATCCATCTTGGATCAGGTACAGTCATGAAGATAATAAAATTTAAAGGGGACCACCTAAGGACTATTGTGACCAAGTTTGGTTCCCATTGACTCAGTAGTTTCAGAGGAGAAGATCCTTAAATGCATTTCCCATAGGGCCCTATGTTAAACTATGTTCCCTGCTGGTGGGCATCTTGGATGAGATGTGAACCTACTGGACATATATAGAAATTGTAGTCCTTGATAAACTTAACAATTTGCAATTCAAACTTAACCTCAATCTCAAATAGTTTTTGAAATCAAAGTACAAACATATAAAAATTGCGAAAATTCAATATAAAAGGGGCAGTAACTCCTATGTGGGTTGCACCAGTAAGATTTCCTTCAAAATTGCAAGACATGTAGATCTTACTATATTGACCATTTCTGTAATTCAAACTTGATCTCTATCTTCTATCATTTTCAATATAAAAGACGAAAAGTGACCAAAAAAACCAAAAAATTTTACGGGAAAAGGGAAATAACTTTAAGACGGGTTATCAGATATTCTCCAAAATTGCAGGGTGGGTAGATATAATCATGCTTATCATTTACCCCATCAGATTTTTTATACCTGTAATGATTTAGGGTTATTTGCAAACTAGAGAATATGTCTGTAAGACACGGGTACCCAACCAAAAGATTGATCGCAAAGGATAACCTCATATTAAAATGTAGGTCAAAGCCACTTAATTGTCATTAATTTGGGGAGTACTCATCAAGGCAATTAATTTGATGAAATATCTTTGTCCTGTAATGTGTAGTTGTTGAGAAATGGACTTAAAGGCAAACCTTAACTAAATTCACCGAAGCGTAAAATGTAGGTCAAAGCCATTTTATTGTCAATGATTTGGGTATTACTCATCAAGGCAATTAATTTGATGAAATATCATTGTCCTATAATGTGCAGTTGTTGAGAAATGGACTTAAAAAGCAAATCTTAACCAAAGTCACTTATGCGTAAAATGTAGGTCAAAGCCACCTTATTGTCAATGATTTGGGTAGTACTCATCAAGGCAATTAATTTGATGAAATATCAATGTCCAATAATGTGCAGTTGTTGAGAAATAGACTTAAAAGCAAATCTTAACCAAAGTCACTGAAGCATAAAATGTAGGTCAAAACCATCTTATTGTCAATAATTTGGGTAGTACTCATCAAGGGAATTAATTTGATGAAATATCATTGTCCTATAATGTGCAGTTGTTGAGAAATTGACTTAAACGTAAAACTTAACCAAAGTCACTGAAGCGTAAAAAAAATAGGTCAAAGCCACCCAATTGTCAATGATTTGGGTAGTACTCATCAAGGCAATTAATTTGATAAAATATCGTCGTCATATAATGTATAGTTGTTGAGAAATGGACTTGAACATAAAACTGAACCAGAGTCACTCAAGCATGAAATATAGGTCAAACAGTCAAACTACCTAGTGAACCCTGTAGTACTATCAATGATCTACCTAATGACCTATTATCATTGTTCTACCTTTCAGTTTCTGAGAAATGGACTAAAACGCAAAACTTAACCAGACGTACGGACGGACGCTGGACGGAAGGACGGACAAGGGTAACACTATATGCCCCTTCCACATTCGTGAGCAGGGCATAAAAAACAGTAATTCACCCTTTTGTTCTATTTTTAGTGACAGCAGCCATGGTTTTTAGTCTAGGGACATAAAAATCACAACTTTGAAAGTGCACACCCTGGTGATGATTCAGGCCAAGTTTAGTCAGTATTGGCCCAGTAGTTTCAGAAGAGAAAACCTTTGAATTAAAATTAAAGAATGCCAAGTGATGGCAACAGCACACTTGGCCTTTGGCCAGGTGAGCTAAAAAAGGAACTACTGGCTTTTGTTGACAAAGGCAAAAACTTATGATGCATCATTCTTGTGATATAATTATTTGTATCATGCCTGTTGCACTTTGTAGTATTTTTGCCATATATTATTTGAAAATACCAGTTATGTTGGATAAAGTAAAAATTGAATGTGAAGTATTTCAAGATAAACTTACAGAAGTGTTGTGATTTCCCCAGTTATATTCTCTGAACACTTTTTCATACATTTCTGGTGTCCCGTCCGTTATTAACATTATAGCCTTGTTACACAGTTTACTATCCTCTTGTTTTCCTTTATTACCGTTAAATAGTTTTGATATATTTGCTAAATAAGCCTCCTCCTGAAACAAACAAAAAAATAATCATATCATACCTCTCCAAAATGTCACGGCTGTTACAGATTATAAACAATATGGCAAACAAGCTGATAACCTTTGGAAACTCCAGTAAGGAGATCTCCATACAAAAATTTTCTCAAGTAGGGCAATCTCTCCCTACGAAAATTTTCTCAAGTAGAGAGATTTCTCTCAACCAAAATTTACTCAAGTAGGGAGATTTGCAGTGAGCGGCTTCATGACATATATTAAGCCAAATTTTAGAGGAAAATTTCAAGATGATACTTCAATGTCAGATTGCAAACTAGAGGCTCAGAGACTGAGCCTGTATCGCTCACCTGACAAAATGCTTCTATGCCATGCATGACCAAAAATAATGTTTTTTACCAATGGAGTCTAATATTTAGCTATTTTATCCATTAGCACCTGGGTTTTTGTCTTATCTTTTTGAAATGAGAAAATCTTTGCAAACGACCTTCTATACATCATTCCAAAACAGTTTAGTTAAATTTGCTTGAAACGTTTCATAGAAGATGATTAAAAGGATGATTTTCTCATAGGCTCCAACGTTAAACTATGTATCGCGCTGGCAGACATGTTTTTATCAGATTGGAAAAAAATGAGCAATATTTGTTGGAGACCTTTAGTACATCATTCCTGTAAACTTTGGTTGAATTTGCCTCAGTGGGTGCAGAAGAGAAGATGAAAATGTGATTTTCCCATAAGTTCAATCTTAAACCATGTTCTGTGCTGGGGGCCATGTTTTTTATCGGATAAAAAAAATTGAGCAATCCTTGTTAAGGACCATTAGTACATCATTCCTGTATAGTTTCGTTGAATTTGCTTCAGCGGTTTCAGAGAAAAAGATGAAAAGTGATTTTTCCCATAGGTCCAATGTTAAACCTAAGTTCTATGTTGGCGGCCATGTTTTTTGTCAGATCCAAACAAAATGAGCAATCTTTGTTAAGGACCTTTAGTACATCATTCCTGTAAAGTTTGGTTTAATTTACTTCAAAGATTATAGTGGAGAAGATGAAAATGTAATTTTCCCCATAGGGTCCAATGTTAAACCTAAGTTCCGCCCTGGCGGCCATGTTTTTTGTTGGATCGGAACAAATGAGCAATCTTTGTAAAAGACCTTCCATACATCATTCCTGTAAAGTTTGGTTGAATTTGCTTCAGTAGTTTCAGAGTAGAAGATGAAAATGTGAAAAGTTAACGGATGGACAGACGGACAGACAGACGGACGGACGGACGGACGTAGGACAAGTGATGGCAATAGCTCACACTGACCCTTTGGGTCAGCTGAGCTAATGAATGAAATGAAGAAAGAACTAACAAAACTGACTCTGTTAAAGTTAAAATAAGAAATATCATCCAATGACAATTATAAAAAATTCAAATGCTACATAAAGAAGTCTACCCACCGATTTAAATAATTCAAATGCTGCTATAAATGCTTTGGAAAAATTTGCCCTTTTTTCAGGTTCGATTGTCTTCACTTTCTCCAACATTCGTCTTTTGTTTGATTCGCTGGCATGTATAAGTGCATTACTTGTACAGTTTTCATCTACAAAGGATGGCTCATCTGAAAACTATAAATAGAAAATAAAAATCAACAACTATCAATTACAACTTTTCTGATATAACATAGATAGCAGCCACAGCCAGCTAAGCTCACCTAGTTGCGTAGCATTGTTACCTTTAAACATGTCAGTAAACAGGAATGGACTATAATCATTTTATTTAACAGATTCATTCACACATAAAATTTAGGTCACAGTCAGCATCTTAAGCATGCATTATTGTTGTCTTCCCAAAAATGAATCACACATACCAACATGGTTGATGTGGGACATGTCAGTAAGTGAGAATGGACTCTGAATATTCTACCTAAAAAGTCACTCATGTGTAAAATGTAGGCCACAGACAGCATCTGAAGCATGCATTGTTGTTGTCTTCCCAAAATACATCATACATACCAATATGGTTGATGGTGGACATGTCAGTAAGCAGGAATAGACTTTAACCATTCTACCTAACCATGTCGCTCATGTGTAAAATATAGGTCACAGTCAGCATCCGAAGCATGCATTGTTATTGTTATCCCAAAATGCATCATGCATATCAATATGTTTGATGAGGGACATGTCAGTAAGCGAGAATGGACTTTAACCATTCTACCTAACCAAATCACTCATGCATAAAATATAGGTCACAGTCAGCATCCGAAGCAATCATTGCAGTTGTTATCCCAAAATGCATCATGCATACCAATATGGTTGAAGTGGGACATGTCAGTAAGTGGGAATGGACTTTAACCATTCTACCTAACTAAGTTGCTCATACATAAAATATGGGTCACAGTCAGCAGCCGAAGCATGCATTGTTGTTTTCATCCCAAAATGCACCATACATAACAATATGATTGATGTGGGACATGTCAGTAAGCGGGAATAGACTTTAACCATTCCATCTAACCAAGTTGGTAGGTCACAGACAGCATCCGAAGCATGCATTGTTGTTGTCATCCCAAGATGTATCAGACATATCAATATGGTTGATGTGGAACATGTCAGTAAGCGGGAATGGACTTTAACCATTCTAACTAACTAAGTCGCTCATGCATAAAATATGGGTCACAGTCAGCATCTGAAGCATGCATTGTTATTGTCTTTCCAAAATGCACCATACATACCAATATGGTTGATGTGGGACATGTCAGTAAGCGGGAATGGACTTTACCCATTCCATCTAACCAAGTTGCTCATGCGTAAAATGTAGGTCACAGACAGCATCCGAAGCATGCATTGTTGTTGTCATCCCAAGATGTATCAGACATACCAATATGGTTGATGTGGGACATGTCAGTAAGCAGGAATGGACTTTAACCATTCTTCCTAACAGGATGCCGACGCCGACGATAGGGGCATCACATAAGCCCCCCTCACTTCGTGAGGTGAGCTAAAAATCACAGCTTTACCACTGAAACATGCAAACAAGCATATAAATATAAATAACACAGGCATACAAGCTCATGAAAATGCTCATCTTTTACATATCTAAAAATTTTAATTGCACTTATGGCGGATTCTATTATATACCAATTTGTCATCACTGGAGTATCAAAGTTACCCCTTTAGGCAGTACCAATTGGTATACAATAGAATTCTATTGAAGCTTGATTGCTTGACGAGCAGACAAAAGACAGGAGTTTAGAAGGAGTTTTCTAGCTGTTACTAGAGGAATATTGGTATGTTCATTGAAGAATTGCAAATAAAATACCTTAATCATCCGGGAAATCTGCCATAAATTTTTTAGAAATATGGTGGATATTGCTATTAACACGTTTAATTGAAGACATTAAATATCATAAATTCAGCTCACATATTTAAGCAGCAGATCTTAATTACTAAATACCCCACTAACCATACTTGTTGAAATGAAATTTTAATAAACACGAGATGGGAGCAGTCCACTGACACAAGGAAAATCTAATGCTTACTGTCACTGGTCAAACAAGAGCTGTCGCCGAATGGCAGCCAGTTATACCCCCGCTCATTGAACCCTGAATCAATATGGCAATGCTAAGTTAAGTAT
>MJUU01020205.1:71877-99679 GCA_002080025.1 Modiolus philippinarum
AGTTGCAGTGATAAAGTTACCATCAAACAGGAAGTAGATGAGTTATGGACTTAAAAAGGGGAGACACGATAAAACTAATCATACTGAAGCATCAGACCAAACATCAAATCATTATTATATACACAAGCCGAGATATCCTTGACGAAAAATTTCAATATATGGCTTTAATGGTAAAAAATCAAAGTTATCGTCAAACAGGAAATAGGTGAGTTACGGACTTGAAAATGGGAGACATAGTACAACTCATCATTCTAAAGCTTCAGACCAAATATCAAATCATCACTACATACACAAAGTGAGAAATCCTTGACAAAAATTTCAATATATAGCTATAATTGGGGAAAAATCAAAGTTAATGCCAAACAGGAAGTAGATGAGTTAAGGACTTGAAATGGAGAGACACAATACAACTCATCATACTAAAGCTTCAGACCAAATATCAAATCATTACTACATACACAAGCTGAGAAATCCTTGACGAAAAATTTCAATATATAGCTATAATGGGAAAAAATCAAAGTTATCGTCAAACAGGAAGTAGATGAATTACCGACTTGAAATGGGGAGACACAATACAACTCATCATACTTAAGCTTCAGACCAAATATCAAATCATTACTACATAAACAAGCTGAGAAATCCTTGACGAAAAATTTCAATATATAGCTATAATGGGAAAAAATCAAAGTTATCGTCAAACAGGAATTAGATGAGTTACCAACTTGAAATGGGGAGACACGATACAACTCATCATACTAAAGCTTCAGACCAAATATCAAATCATTACTACACACACAAGCTGAGAAATCCTTGACAAAAGATGTTCCGGACGGACGGACGGACACACGGACGGACTGACAGACAGACGGACAAGGGTAAAACAGTATACCCCCCTCTCCTACGGAGCGGGGGTATAAAAAAGAGCAGTGAAATTCTTATACAGTCAAACTTCTATGGCTCGAACACCCGAGGGACCGAAGAAAATAGTTCGAGCTAAAAGAGTCTTCGAGATATCGAGGTCGAACTATGTTTAAACTTGAGCAAAGGGACCACAAAAATAGTTCGAGGCATCCATGGTGTTCGAGTTATTGCAGTTCGAGCCATCGAAGTTCTACTGTACTCACTTGCATTGGTCAAAATCAAAAGCATTGTAAATTTTGTTCCTACTTTCATTGATCAAATTAAGTACAGTGAAAATCTTTAACAACCTTGATTGGTCAAATCTAGAGCAGTGAAATTAGTTGGTTAAATATAAAATAGAGAAAATCTTGTACTAACTTTGATTGGTTAAATATAAAGAAGAGAAATTGACTGGCGAAATCTAGAACAGTGGTAATCAATTCATTTCTTTTGATTTTTTTCGAATATAAAGAATTGAAAACCTTTTACCTACTTTGATTATATTAAAATGATCTTCATCACTTAATGTTTGTAATATTTTATGTACAGTAGAATGTGTTATCTTCATTCTTAATCCTTTCATACTGCCACTTTTATCTACCAAAATAATTATGTTCTTTGGTGAAGTTGCTGCCTTTATGTACCTATAAAATATAAAACATTTTATGCTGTTTAAAGATTCTCTGCTTTAACCTTGATTTGCTGAATATCATATTGAGATTCAAATACAGACAAAGCTTCCCGTACATTGTAGGTTTTTTACTGTGTTGTGAAAGTTTTCGAATTTTTGGTGAAATGTCTATCTGTGTTCATATGAATAACCTGGATTATCTTTATAAGTAAATTACGATGTTTTTCTGACCGATTTTCATAAAAAATCTGTTTGTTTGTGAATTGGATGTTTCTATATGTGTTCCAACATACAGATTACTAAAGCTGTTTACATCAAGCCTTTAGGCCTCTGGGAAAATATAACTGTCCTTGAATTATCCCAGAACTATACTTAAATTTTCAGTACAAGATGTAGAATGAGTGTAAGGAGAACATAATTTACCTGATAAAATAAAACAGGCAGAAAAACTCATTTTTCAATACTCCAAATTTTCTGCTGGGGAATTAAAACGTCAAAAACACATAAAATTATTTTTTTTATGAATATCTTTACAAATTTTCTACCTAATGACTTATTTGCTCATGCAGTTATTGGTTAACCTAGAATTGCCAGGAAAATGGATTAATATAAATTTAATATCCCTATGAAGATGTATTTTCTCAAAAATAATGATTATTTCATGAAAATGAGGTGAGGAACAACTGACAAACAACTCCTGTGAAGGTAACATATATTGATTATTTATTCACTATCTGAATATCTCTCACAAATTACAAGAAATGATATAATCACATCAAAATCACTTATATTTTTATTGTGGGAGATTTATTGAGATCAAAATCATCTGACTTTTTTTTTCTGAATGACCTACATCTTATGAGTTGAAAGACCTACATTTTGTATCACGAGAAATTGTTTTAACTTTTATTTCTGAGAAGGAATCCATTTCATTTGAGGATATGGAGAAACTTCAGTGTTCAAATTTTCAGTGTTATCAATTCTTGTAAATTCTTAAAACTTGTCCACTATTCCAACAAGATTAAATTCAAAAGATTTAGTTGCATAAATTTCAACCATGTACCTTTTTACAGTATAAAATACAAAAGTATAATATGTTTTTTTTTAAAATTTGATGATTTTCTTTATTAACTACAGTCAAACTTTGGTGGCTAGAACACCCAGTTGTCTGATGAAAATAATTCAAGCTAGAGGGTTTTTCTGAGCTATCAAGGTCAAACTATGTTTAAATTTGAGCAAAGGGACCATAAAATGGGTTTGAGACATCCATGGTGTGAGTTCAAGACATACATGGTGTCAGGCTGTTGAGTTCAAGACATCTATGGTGTCAAGCTGTTGAGTTCCAGCCATCCATGTTCAACTGTATATTCAATAAACACACAAACATTTTTTAATTCTAGAGGATATATTTTGGCTCTCCTCACCAACTAAAAAATTACAATCTTTCATCTAAATTGCTGTGCATTTGTTAATGTAGAAACCCATAAAAGACAACATCCATATGATGTGGATCAAGTTTTTCTCAGAAAATTTATAGAATTTACCTTCTAACAAATAATACAAACACTACAAGATTATCTTACCAACTCCTTATCCGACAATCAAAAGTATCTATTCTTCCCTCTGTATTGTTCTTTGGCCATTTCATTCCTTCAATAGAAATAAATATCATCAAAATCAAACAACAAAGATCAATGTTTAAATAGAAATCCCTTATTTACATGGTTGAACTCAAGCCAAGCCAGATTGATATTCTTTATTTTAGGGTGGTACAGGAGTTTAACAAGAATGGACCCTAATAGATGTCTCGCCCGTCCCTGCTTGGTTGCTAAAAAACAGTCATGTACCATTCAAGAGCAAACTACAATCCAAATATTATTACCTTACCACTTACAGTAACTGAGAAACTATTCTAATAAAAAAAAACTTAACTATGTTCACTAGACCATGAAATTAAGGTAAAGGTCAAAAGCCATAAGGCAGACTGACATGTACTAACCAAGACCAAGCTATATACCACATATCATTGATGTATCACTTGTAGCTATTGAGAAATAGACTTCAGCAAAAAACTTAACCTGGTCACTGGACCGTGAAATTGAGGTCAAGATCAAAAGCCATATGACAGACTGACATGTACTAACCGAGACCAAACTATATACCAAATATCATTGACCTGTAGCTTGTAGTTATTGAGAAACAGACTCAAGCAAAAAAACTTTACCTGGGCACTGGACCGTGAAATTGAGGTCAAGGTCAAAAGCCATATGGCAGCCTGACATGTACTAACTGAGACCAAGATATATACCAAATATCATTGACCTAATTACCTTGTTGTTATTGAGAAACAGACTTAAGCAAAACTTAACCTGGTCACTAGACTGTGAAACTGAGGTAAAGGTCAAAGCCATATGGCAGCCTGACATGTACTAACCAAGACCAAGCTATATACCAAATATCATTGACCTATACCTTGTAGTTATTGAGAAACAGACTTAAGCAAAAAAACTTAACCTGGACTTAAGCAAAAAAACTTGACCTGGGCTTAAGCAAAAAAACTTAACCTGGGCAATGGACCATGACATTGAGGTCTTCAAGGTCAAAAGCCATATGGCAGACTGACATGTACTAACCAAGACCAAGCTATATATCAAATATCATTGACTTCTAGCTTGTATTTACTGAGAAACAGACTTGAGCAAAAAACTTGACCTGGTAACTGGACCGCGAAATATAGGTCAAGGTCACATGATTTTGGGTCCAACAGATAGGGTTCGCCATAAGCTACCTATGGACCAAATATAAAGTTCCTACATCAAAGGCTTCTATATAATAACTTCGAGTTTACGCTGCCGTCACCATCATACTTTGCACACCTATGTCTCACTTTGTAAGAAATTCTGTCTTTTCTTGAGTAGAGAGCATTGAAACGAGAGAATTTCTTACATAAGAGAAAGATATACAGATCTTTGAATTTAATTGAATGAAAGTACTGGTAGATATTTCTTCTGTAAAACATGATTTTCAATGTTCCTAAATTATACAGAAGCACAGTAAAACCCCCTTTTTACACAATTTCCATTGTGACGTCACACGATTTGTGACGTTTTGTCATGGATACCATTATTGATTCATAGAAATAAAAAATTGTTCTGATTGGCCATTTACCGAAATTAAGACAACTCTGCATGAGTTTGTCTTAACTTGGTTTCCTTCCTTTGGAAATGGCCATTTAGGGTAGAATATAAGAATATCACACCAGGGTGAGTGCAAGACAGGAAAATCTCACATAACAAAGGGAAAGATTTCAAGTAATCAGACAAAGCTTGCCGAGTCCAAGACACTAGAAAATTTATTCGGGGATGTCTGAGATTTTTTGGTCTGGCACTTTCACTGGTGTTTGATTATTTTTCTACCCTTCAGCATCCAAAAAATCAAACAAATCACCACACCGTAGAAGCCCCATTGTTAACATCATTGAATTACTTTCCTTTTCAAAAATGTCATAATGCATGGAACACACAGCTGAGTCAGGGGTTATTTTCGTGCAAAAGATTTAAAAGCTTAATACATGTAAAGGATATTGTCTTTGAAAGGCAGATGATATTGTATTTAATCAAATTAAATTATTGACTTGTCATTTCATGTTAACTCGAGTATATTGTTATGTTTATATATATTGTCGGGAATAAATGTGTGTAGCATGTCTTACACCCCCTGTGTAAAACAGAAAAATCTTGCACCCCAAAAACAATCGATTCTCTTGTCCGAGGTAGGAGAACCTTAATACCCTCAAATATTCTGTACTAAGGCATAACAATAAAACCTTTTTGTACAGATTGCTATTAGTTTATTTTAGTGTTTATCTGTGTTTTTCATTCCAACAAAATTACACAAAATACAACAGATTCCAATATTCTGTCTAAGAATTCTGCATAATGAAGACCCAAAGGATTCCTTCTACTGCACAGTTAAGCATCAATTATGTAGTTTTAGGTTAAATCAAATGTGATGTAATTTTCAATAAATTCATATATTTACTTCTTTTTGTTTTTCTTTGTTTTTGTTGTATTAATATCTTTATATACTTATTATATATTGTATCTGTTCTGTACATATTCTAACAGAATTTCCTTCTGTATGGTTGTACCTGGATATACTCTGAAAAATCCATCTGAGCTACAGAAGTACTGCCACTTCAAGGACTTGTCAGATTTGTGGTTTTTCTTGAACTGATTGTCTAATGCGTCTGACCATTTCACACCATTCTGTATTACTGGAGCTATAAATAACAAAATATGTGAATCTTGAGTCTGATTAAAGTCGAGGTTTTTTGTTATCATTCAAAATTTTGGAAAGTGAAGAAAAATAAACAAAGAGACTGTCAAGAGCCTGTATTGCTCACAAGAAACCCTGCAGATATAGACAAGGCAATAAATCTCTTTGTTAAAGAGTTATAGTAGAACTAATTGTCCATTGTGAATATCAATAAAAATGTCACGAGTGCTGAACAAGGCAGAAGGATTATATGAGTTACGAAACTTTGTTCCACAACAAGTTTATTCCACTGCGTTGATCGACACCAGTGACATTTTTACTGATATTCATGACGGTCAATTAGTTAAGCTTTTTATTATATAGATTATCTACTCATAAATCGAGATTAAAGATGCTGATTTTTTTTTTATTTCAATATGCCAGTTGTTCACTTGATGACAACATTGAAGAGATATTGTTACGTCACTTCCTCCAGTGAACAGAAATCATTTATTTTCACCGGTAACAATATCACTGCTTTCTATATAATAATCTAAATTATTTCAACTATATAAACAGATTGGCCCAATGTTTCTATATTTTGCTGGTGGCTTTATTAGATAAAATGCAGATTTAAAGGGACCATCTAGAGACCATTGTGCCCAAGTCTGGTTATTAATGGCTTAACAGTTTCAAATCAGAAAACTGCCCCATAAGGACCAAGGTTAAAACATGTTCCCTGTTCTTGGACACCTTGGATTGCATGTGGATCTGCTGAACATAATTTTTAAAGTAGGACCTGCAAGAACTATTGTGACCATGCTTGGTTTCAAATGACCTTATTGTTTCAAAGCTGAGATCCCTGAATCAGTTTACATTGGGTTATTTCCTACAGGTGGCCATCTTGGATGAAGTGTGAACCTGTTGGGACCATATAAACACCTCCTGCCAAAGTGTTTTTAAATGTCTAATAAGTTTCAGAGGAGAAGATCTTTGAAAAAGTTTTTCCAACAGGGTCCAATGTTAAACTACCACATAAGTGGTTATTTTCGCAAGGGCTTAATTTTTTTGCTATATTTGCGACCATTATGAAGTCGTGAAAATTTCATACAGCAAAATGTAATTCATATGAGACTTTATACAGTAAATGATTAGCAATCGCAAAAAAATTTAGTCCCACGAAAATAAAGTCCAGCAATTTTGAAAGAAATCTCGAAAGTGGCGTCCTTTGAAAAGGACAAATGATGGCCTTATGTTCTACTATATTCCCTGCTGATGACCATCTATTTTGACTATGTTTCCCACTAGTGGCCATCATAATTGGAGTGCAGATTTCCGAAACATAATTTTAAAGGGGGCCACTGAAGCACAATGGTAAGCAAGTTTTGGTTAATAGGTCTTGTTGTTTTGGAGGAAAAGATATGTGAAGGTACTTCCATTAGGTGCAAAGTAAAATAATGTTCCTGCTGGTGGCCACCTTAGATCAGATGAAAACTGCTATTGTGCTTAAGTTTATTTTTATATGGATAAGTAGTTTCAGAGGATGTTTTTTTTCCCATAGGTTCAAATATTTAACTATGCTCCCCCTGGTTAGCCATCTTAGATGGAATGTGATNGGACAAATGATGTACCCTATAAGCAATATTATGCATAAAAATGACTAAGTTCATCAATGTATATTTTTCTCAAAAATGATTGAAAATCAAAATCAAAGTAGCATGCATATCTTTGATATATGCACAATCAACCTGCAAAATAAAAACTTCCTATCTTAAAAACTGTAGGAGGAGTTATCCGGACAAAAGATGTACCCCCTTAGTGATGACAGACGGACAGACAGACCAGTCAAAAACTATATACCCTCCGCAACTTCGTTGCGTGGGGTATAATAACCACTTATACAGTATGTTCTCTGGTGGCAGCCATCTTGGTTAAGGTGTGGACTAACCAGAAATCATTTTTAAAAGTACCATCAAAGCACTACTGCGCCCAAATTTGGTTTCATAGGAATAGCTAAGTGAATGTGTTTCCATATGGCCTTTTGTTCTACTATATTCCCTGCTGATGACCATCTATTTTGACTATGTTTCCCATTAGTGGCCATCATAATTGGAGTGCAGATTTCCGAAACATAATTTTAAAGGGGGCCACTGAAGCACAATGGTGAGCAAGTTTTGGTTAATAGGTCTTGTTGTTTTGGAGGAAAAGATATGTGAAGGTACTTCCATTAGGTGCAAAGTAAAATAATGTTCCTGCTGGTGGCCACCTTAGATCAGATGAAAACTGCTATTGTGCTTAAGTTTATTTTTATATGGATAAGTAGTTTCAGAGGATGTTTTTTTTTTCCCATAGGTTCAAATATTTAACTATGCTCCCCCTGGTTAGCCATCTTAGATGGAATGTGACCTCAAAGACAAACTTCTTAAAAGTCACTACTCTGTTTACTGGTTAGTAACAAAGTATGGTTTTTAATGGTCAAGTGATTTCAAAGGGAAAATCTTTGAAAGAAAAGTTTGTAACAAATGAACCATATTATATATTTTCAAATCTATTATCATCATTTACATATGTACAGTGAAACCTAGCTAAACCAAACTCTGACTAAACTGGACACCAAACAAAATCTGAAGACAGTTCTTGTACTGAATTATATTTATTCTGAGGAGGTGTACACTGAACACCAGTCTAAACTGAACTAAATCTTCAGTGAAAAAGAGGTTCTCTATAAGACAGATTACACTGTACATGTATTACACAACTTTATGTATAAGTGGTGATGAGGAATTATATTTGATATATATATACTATCAATAATTTGTTTTGCGAGTATGGAATTCTCTGCTTGTATTGCAACCAGTGCAACAGCATGAGATGCTAAACAAGTCGGGAAATCCATCTGAGCAAAACAAATTACTAATAGTTTTTTTATCGCTAAAACTATTATTGAAACATATCGGATATATGTTTCCTTTTCCAATGAAGTAATTTTTTTAGTTAAACAAGTTATTATTGGTTAAATATAGCACTTTCTTTCCTGGAATTATTATTGTCATGAAATGTCACAAGACGTCATATTAATACGCTATTGCTAACATCCCATAGAGATTGACGATAATATATGGTGTATCAGTGCAGTGTAGTGATAATAGAATTATCGTCACTCGAGAACAATTGAAAATTGTGCAAATTAGCGATAATTTTAATTATTATACATGTATTACCAAAAGTAAAAAAAAAAAAAAAGACGAGAAAATTCACCTAAATGACATCCTGTTTGTGATTGATTCCTTTGCACAAAATCTAATTACTGAATATTCCATTTCTTCATGCCAGCCTATATAACATATCTTTTCTTAAGTTTTAAGTTCAATATCACAAGATATCCCAGTTAGCACATACCTTTATCAAAAACATTTGTTGGTACATGAACTGTACTGAGATCAAAGTTCACCATTTCACCATTAAATGCCTGATCTTTAGTTAAGTGAAGGTAGTTGTAGGTTTCCTTGGCTTTCTCCACTGTTGTATTCATAGCAACCAAATCATCATCACTTAGAAGCTTCTTATTATTGAGGTAGTCATACTATACAAAGAGTTTAAAAGAAGATTAAAAACCATAACAGTATGACAAGCAATTATAAATTACTAGTAAAATTTATACCGAAACAATATAGTCTCATTGAGGTTGTGAATACAAACCATTGAGTTAAAATCAAGACATCCCATTCTGTGGATTAGAGGGGCTTCAGAGGCATTGAAAAATATATTGGGGTTTTGGGCCAAATTTTCCCTCAAAATTTTTGCTTTACACTTTTTAATTTTGCCCCCTCCTATAACCTCAGATCCTGGATCTGCCCCTGAAACCTGTCTAAAGCTCATATCTAATTGAAATAAAAATTTACAATCTGTTGTTAAAATTGTTTTGTTACTTCTTGTTCCTATAGTTGCAACAAAATGTTAAAGCATCTGGTTGATTATGGTATTAACGAGGTGACAATTTTGTTGGTAAATTATAGAGAATTCATTTCATTCTTTATTTTTCATTGTTATGAATGCTTTCTGCATACTATCAAACTATTTATCAGTTAAACTTGTATTTACTTACATCAATTGTTGGTTCATAAACACTTCTATTGTTAGCTTCCTCCGCCACTCTTACTAACTCCTACAAATGACAAAAAAATATATTGTCTGAACATGTCACAGTCGTCATTTTAACTTAATTTTAAATTGATGATGCACAATGGCAATGTGTACTGAACATTCTGTGAAAGTTTCATTGAATTCCACCAAGTGGTCTAGGACGAGTTGTCGCCACAAAGTGTGTACCCTAGAGTGGACGGAAAAACAAACGTACGGACAAACGGACAGACGAATGGATGGTTTTCCCGCCAAAATAATAAAATCAAGTAAGTCTGTAATATCAACTCAGTTGTCAACACTAATAAATATTACTGTTGACACAGGTATATTTCCAGACAGACTTAAACAAGCAGACCAGTCAGTGTCCTGCCCATTTTTTCCAAATTATATGAAAAAGTTATTGAAATACAGCTATATGATTTTTTTTATTCCATTTTTAATCCTTACCTGTGTGCTTTTCGTCGTAGCCATGGATGTCAGACCATGTTACTTAGATTGTTAGAAGACTGGCGTGAAGCCCTAGATAAAAATTATTATGTTGCAGCAGTTCTTATGGATCTTTCAAAGGCTTTTGATTGTTTGCCTCATGAAATTTTCCCACATTCTGTATCTTTATTAAAATCATATCTTTCTAACAGAAAACAACAAATAAAAGTAAATAATGTTCTGAGTGACTGGGCTGCCATCCAAAAGGGCGTACCTCAAGGTTCGATACTTGGTCTTCTCTTGTTAAACGTGTTTATAAACGACATTTTTTATTTTATTAAACACAGTTCATTATATAATTATGCTGATGATAATACTTTATCATTCATAAGTCCGGATTTTGATAACCTAATTTCTACTTTGGAAGCCGAGTCTCAAGTATTGATTGATTGGATTAAAGAAAACAAGAGGAAAGCTGTCAATGTGACAGCAAACCGGGTTTTCTTTTACATGGACAGTATATCTTACACATGGGTTGACCCTGAATATTTGAAATGTACTTATAAATTTCATTTATTTTCAATGCTAAACCTTCCACCAAAGTAGCATATTTCTGAAAGTTCAGCAACTTGGATTTTAATCAAAAAGGAAAATAAAAGTACTATGCACACCTCTGATACAGGTACAAATGATCTGAATTATAAAAACTTCCTGTCTATTAAACTGTAGGATATTTGTTGTGGATAAATGGGACATCCTATTGGTAAATATTTGACCTAAAAATGACCAATTTCAACAACTTGTGATTTTGGCATTATTCATCAAAAATCCAAATCAAAGAAGCATGCATACCTTTGATATATATATACAACTGATATGCATAATAAAAACTTTCTGTCTTAAAAACTGTAGAAGATTTGCTCTGAACAAATGGGGTATCCTGTTGGCAGATATTTGACATAAAATGACTAAGTTCAACAACTGATATTTTTTACATAAATTATCAAAAATCAAAATCAAAGTATCATGCACACCTTTGATATATATACAATTGATCTGCAAAATAAAAACTTCCTATCTCAAATACTGTAGGAGATTTGCTCCGGACAAAGAGGGTACCCTATTGTTAGAAATTTGACGTAAAAATGACTAAGTTCAACAATTGATATTTTTGACATAAATGATCAAAAATCAAAATCAAAAAACCATGCACACCTTTGATATATATACAATTGATATGCAAAATTAAAACTTCCTATCTTAAATACTGTAGGAGATTTGCTTCCGACAAATGATGTACCCATTTGGCAGCCACCCCCCCCCGCCCGCCCGACTGCCATTTTCACCATTTTAATAATCAGATTTTTCCGATGGAAAACCCGGTTAATAAAATGCAAGCAAATCCTGATAAATTCCAGGTATTGGCAGTAAGGAAAAAACTTTTGAAAAATATTCCATCTATTGGAATTCAAAATAATATTCTATCATGCGAGGAAACTGTAAAATTACTGGGAATTGATATTGACTATCAGTTAAAATTTGATCAACATATAAGCAACTTGTGCCGAAAAGCCTCACAACAGCTGAACGTACTAAAAAGATTAGGTTCACATCTAACAAAGTTTAACAAATTAACTATTTTTCATACCTTCATTCTGAGTAATTTTAATTTCTGCCCTTTGGCATGGCATTTTTGTACTGAAAAAAATTCTAAAAAACTTGAAAAAATAAAAGAGCGAGCTTTACGTTTTGTTTACGATGATCATTCTGCTGTAAAATGCAAAGGTTCCAACCCTACAGGTAAGGCATGTAAGGACAATGGCGCTTGAGACTTAAAAAATTTTTAATAAAACAGCTCCAGTTTGTTTACATAATTTATTGAATATTAAAAATTCTAAATATTCTTTTAGATATAGCAATATCCTGGCTGTACCACAGGTAAGGACAACAACATACGGTAAGAAATCTTTTCGTTTTGCTGCAGCTTCCCTTTGGACTAGCTTACCAGACCACTTCAGGTGTGAACATAGCTTCGCACATTTTAGAAGCCTTGTTCGGTCCTGGACTGGTTCTGAGTGTCGTTGCTCTGCATGTAGATAAAAATTTGTCTTGCACTTTTATCAAAATTTTTGATTTTTTTCTGACAGCTTTTAGATTAATTTTTTAGCATATTCAAACTTTGTAAATTATTTTTTAAAGTGTTGTGTCTTTCTCTTATTTTTATATCTTGTAAACTCTGGTAAATTTTATGCAAAAATTTTATCCTCATTAGGTAAGGTTAAAATTTTTAGTTCTTTGCTGCTTTTTTCAAATGTTTTTTGCTTTTATTTTTAGTTTAGAAGTTTCATGCTTTTTATATTGCTAAATGTGCTTATGTTTTATTTTTAGTTTAGAAGTTTCATGCTTTTTATATTGCTAAATGTGCTTATGTTTTATTTTGTGCTTGAAGTTGCATGTTTTGTTGATTTGTTGATGTACTTGTTTTATATATTCGGTTAAAAGCTCTTAAAAGCTTATGTTTTATGTTATTTTACATGCCGAATTGAAATAAAGTTTTACTTACTTACTTACTTACTTTTAAGAACAAACGAACGACACCATGATCACTGTATCCCGCACACTAAAGCGGGGGTATAATAAAACATAGGTAATCAACGATTACAAAGTTTGCCTCGTTACGGCACATTGTCACAGCAACCCAATTTTGCCTGGATGCTGACCTACCATCAGAGATGCATGCATATAATAACCGCTAAAAGGCAGTTACGAACAAAACCAACTACGGGCGTGTGAATAAATCCGACCTGCCAACTGTGTTTTTTTTTTAGTTTGCTTCAGATATGGAAAGTCTAAAACTTTATATATCTTGGACAGCTCTTGAACAGAGAGGATTATTTACAATTACTTAGATTTTTTTACACTTCTAGTTTGTTAAAAATCACTAAATACTAAAGATCTGAGATGAGTTTTAAGTATCAGAGCTATAGTTGTTGGAGTAAACAAATCACTAGATTACCCTTTTCCCATAGAAAAACACTGAAAACGCTAAGCCAACTGGTACAATTTACAATTAAAGTATTTTATATTACTTATATACACAGCATAGAATAAGTATTGTCATCTGCAAAACAGTCACTAATAAAAAGGACACAAGAACGTATCGAATCATGAGGTAGGTGTATCGTTACACCCCTACAAGGTATGATGATCCTACCATGTACAGTGAAAGAAATCTGAACTCGGACATAAACTTGAATGTAAGTCACTCAGGTCAAGGGGACCTAATTTTGCCTGGATGATGACCTACCATCAGAGATGCATGCATCTGCAAGGTTAGATGATCCTACCATGTACAGTGACTGAGATCTGAACTCAGATGTAAACTTGAATGCAAGTCACTCAAGCAGAAAATCTAGGTCAAAGTGACCTAATTTTGCCTGGATGATGATCTACCATCAGAGACACATGCTCATGCAAGGTAATATTATCCTACCATGTACAGTGAAAGAAATCTGAACTCGGACCTAAACCTGAATGTAAGTCACTAAGGTGGAAAATCTAGGTCAAAGTGACCTAATTTTGAATGGATGCATGCATGTGCAAGGTTAGATGATCCTACCATGTAAAGTAAGTGAGAAACTGAGATCTCAATTCGGAAGTAACCTTGAATGTAAGTCACTCAAGTGGAAAATGTAGGTCAAAGTGACCTAATTTTGTCTGGATGCTGACCTACCATCAAAGATGCATGCATGTGCAAGGTTAGATGATCCTACCATGTACAGTGACTGAGATCTGAACTCGGACGTAAACTTGAATGTAAGTCACTCAGGCAGAAAATGTAGGTCAAAGTGACCAAATTTTGCCTGGATGCTGACCTACCATCAGAGATGCATGCATATGCACAATTAGATGATCATACTATATAGAGTTACTGAGATATGAACTTGGATGTAAATTTAAATGCAAGCCACTCAAGCGGAAAATATAGGTCAGAGAGACCTTATTTTCTTGGAGGCTGTGAGTCAACCCAAGATGCACCTACATGCAAAGTTTGATGACCCTACTCTGCAAAGTTACTTAGATATAAACCTAAATGCGGATGCAGACACGTACGAAGACATGGACGCCGGGGGTACTCCAATAGTCCCCCTCAACTTCGTTGAGGTGAACTAATAACTATGACGTATAGATGTTACATTTGCATTAAACAATAAAAGTCAGGGCAAGGTTAAGTGGCAGGTGTCAAACCAAATATGATAAGTTTTATTGAGTTTATACAACACAAATATGAAACTAACTAGAATGTAAAACTATTTTTTACAAATTCAGCCACTTTAACTGTGCAAGAACAGGAAATGGACTTGTTTGTAAAGTTATTAACCATGAAAACAAGAACAATGACATTTGATGTTGGAAACATTATACGATAAGCTACCTGCCTTTGTGAATATTTGCAGATCTATGTATGTTAAACATGATACAGTTTAAGCAAATTTTTTGCCATTGTGCTCAAGAAAAGTTCAAACTTTTATGCTTAACATATTCAACAGTATAACTGTTTGAAATGGTTATATATCCTAACTGTGAATGATGGTCTTGTACATCTACACATTACTTTTTTATTTTTGTTTATGTATGAAACATACAGACAGTGTGAAGTATGACGGACCGCTGATGAAAAACATAGGTAATCAATGGTTTTACTGTACTTACCTTTACTAGACAGATGGTGGCATTATAATGAGGTTTTACTGTAGTTACCTTTACTGGACAAATGGTGGCATTATAATTAGGTTTTAATGTAGTTACCGTTTACTGGACAAATGGTGGCATTATAATGAAGTTTTACTGTAGTTACCTTTACTGGACAAATGTTGGCATTATAATGAGGTTTTACTGTAGTTACCTTTACTGGACAAATGGTGGCATTAAAATGAGGTTTTACTGTAGTTACCTTTCCTGGACAAATGGTGGCATTATAATGAGGTTTTACTGTAGTTACCTTTACTTGACAAATAGCTGTATCATAATGAGGTTTTACTGTACTTACTTTTACAGCTTCAATCTTTCTTTTTAACATAGAACTTATGTCTCTAGCTATTTCGTTGACAAGGGATTTACCGTTTAACACTTGATTGTTTGTATACCTCATGTAATTCTGAAAAAGACACAAATTATCTAGTTATCTGACAAAGTTCGTCTTCAATTACAATATAATTCTTTTTTTATTTAGCAGTGAAGATTGACAAGCAATTTGTAAAAAAAAGACTTATGCCTTTCTCATATGCGTTTTTTCACTAAAGGATAGTCCATCTAGAGTAAAATAAGCGAGAAGTCATGACACCAGAGATAAAGAAAGCAATTGCTGGTTATCTGAACCATGTTTCTGTGGACTAAACATTGTGGAGGTGACTGGAATTAGCACTTAAAAAAAATGAAAATTTCTACAAAATTAAAGTAATCACGGGTAAAGTGAATATCTCTCTGAAGGAAAGATAAGGAAGTATAGTCTAAACAGCAATTTATTATCATTTCTACAGAATTTCACAGAATAGTGCAAACAAAATCTGATTAATATAGAGCACCATATAGATTTTTGTAGGGAATTCATTCAATGCTTTGAAATTGCACTAATTAAATATTGGAAAATAAAAAAGTTTTGACATTCGCCCCTTTTTAACCATATTTATTTGTAAATGGTAAATGCAACATAAAATTGGCCCCTTTCAAAAACAGACAGGGCCACAAAACTTATCCAAGGCAACTGATTGATGTAACATTGAGTTACAATTTCAGTTATTGCACTATAACTAAGGTGCCTACAGACGCTGCCTATGCCAGTTTCATATCCTAATTAAACTCAAAATATGGACAAAAAAGCTATTTTGCACTGATGAGATGAGAAAAAGTTATTGAATTGCTCTAGAAATATAAATGTCAGGTACAAAGCTATTTTCAAATTGCTCTTTTGGAAGAACTTTAAGAGTGCATTTCATATCTTGGAATCTAATGTATAAATACCGAGTTATGCATGTAATAAATACATTTTGTTTCTCCCATTCATGAAGTAAAGATACATGGTATCAATTCCTAAACATTTTAGAACCATATTTCACTTAAATGGAAATAAAGTCTTCAAGACATAAGAGTAAATTTTTCCGATTAACACCATTTTTTACACACTCCTACTGCTGTGTTTGACATCAAAATCATTATAAAGAACTAGTTAAGATAAGAATCAATAACTATTCCATGTCATTCTTTATTTATCTTCCTGACGAGACATTCTCCATATTTCATTAAGCCCAGCTCTAACATTATCCTATGTTCAAACTGGTATAATACCATTCTATTTGTAGTGCTAAGTATATTTCTTCATCTCAAATTACAACAATTTTCCAAGTTGGATACCTCTTAATGTATCCATAATAGACGTCAAAGCTGGATTAATTCCAAACAAATTCTATTACTGATTATCTCCAAACACCGTAATACAATTACAAAACCGACCAATGACAACATCTCTCTTGATTTGTTTAAAGAGATTATTTTACAATGAATTCGGTAAATTCATTTTCATCAATTCGTATAATCTGTCTCAAAAAATTCATTTCCTTGTGTCAATCATTTAACAAGATTATCAAACAAACAGAACAACGCCAGCAGGCCTGTTTGACAATCTAAGGATAGAAGTTATATATTGTCTTACGGACTGAACTTCAGATTTACCATATGATAAATCAAGGCCAGTTCCGAATTAATCTTATCATGATCAAATGGTTTGACCATTCAAGTCTTCTTGTCATTTCTGATGAAATGTAATTTGGTTTCCAAATCTGTTGTTTACTGATAAAACTGAAGACAATGACCCCTCACTCCAATCTGAAAATCTGACAGTTACAAGGCCAAAGAATGAATTTGTTGTCTGTACCAAAACAATGGTAACCAACTCTTCCTGATCTAAAATTCCTACAGTCTGAAATATGTAGTGTATAAACGGATTTTGTCATAGAACAATTGAAGACTGCTTTGCTACATGAAAGCAATAAGTAGATATTTCTGAAGTGGCATCTTTCTTAACTCTTTTCGTGCTATTTTGTTTCAGGGAAAATCAGCGGTTTGCCTTTATTTGCAATTTATGCAAATCATATGCCAATGTAGAAACTGATTCTGAAGATGTATATTGTTTACTAGATACTACACAGGTGATAACAGGGTGGGGTGGGTGGACGTATCACAAAATTAAAGTATTTTCTGAAGATTTTGCACCTGGTGGGTTATTCCTAGTTACATAGGATGAATAGTTTGGTATAAGCATGATCTGTGTGTAGGGTTATATTATTCTTGTGCCTCAAAATTGACATTTTTTCATGATTTTGCACTTTTAAACCGGAAGTGGTGATGACGCAAGCGCCTGAGGGACTGACACTTTTATCGTGTGATAGATATGATATCATATTATCATTATAAACCAATTTGGAGTATTAGGGATGAAGTGTTGCATTCTTGTTGCCAAAAAATGGAGCCCACCCCTTCGAAAATGTGTGAGTATTTTGCATATCGGTAATCAACTGATTTTTAAAGAACAATGTTTAGCCATAACACATGCATTCGGAATTTATATATACATATTGACTGCTTAAACCTCTTGTTTTACATTTTATTATGACTGAGGGTCGCTGTTCTTCTGTATACCATTGTACACCAAAGGTTTAACAGAATAAAATCTTGTCTTGTCTTACAGCCTACATTTTCATGCAGAAGCTACCTAGGACTGGCAAAATTGTCCTTTCTTGATATGTTATATAGTAGGAAATAGCTATTTCTTTGTTACAAGCACAAAAACCGTATCTGCATAGGGTTTTGGGATTTGTAAGAGGTGTTCAACTGAAGTATGACTGCATATGACCTCAAAAGACAGAACCCGAATGGTAAGTGTTAAGACAGTTGCTTTGTAAAAGCGATAAATAGATATTTCTCATAGCAGGGTGACATGTCTTCCTTTAGGCTGTTGCCTCATGAAAGCAATGACATATAGGTGAGTCTGATATGTCTTCATTTAGAAAGCATTAAAACACATTTCTTATCCCATGGTAATAAATATATGTCTTCAAATATACTGTTGCTTCATGAAAGCAATACAATATATTTCTCATACCAGGCATCAATATTGTCTTTTACAGACTGTTGCTTTGCGATATTTTGCTCATAGCCGAGTGATATGTCTTCATGTATATTGTTACATTTCTGAAAGCAATAAGAAGGTATTTATCATGACAGGGTGACATCTTCTGCTAGAGTAAAGCGACATGTCTTTTTATAGACTGTTGCTTCGTAAAAGCAATAAAAACATATTTCTAATTGCAGGTTGACATGTTTTGCTACAGACTATTGCTTAATGAAAGCAATAAAGATATTTCTCGTAGCAAGCAGACATATTTTCCTAAGGGACTGTTGTTGAAAACAGCTCCAATGGTGTGTTTCAGTTACTATAGAAGATGCTGGGGACTGTTGAAAACAGCTCAAATCAATGTTGTGTTTCAAAAATGGGACTTCAGCTACCAGACCACAATGAAGACTGCAAGTTGAAAATAACTCTTGTCAGTGATGAGTTCTGAAGATTTGGCTTCAGTTACCAGAACATGCTGTGGACTGCTGCAAACAACACAAATTATTTTGAGTTTCTGGAGATGGGACTTCAGTTACATTAAAAGTGTAAATAGGCTCATTTATTGGTGAATTCTAAAGATCTTCAATAGATCTTCTGTCTAGATTTAACTGAAAACATGCATTTCACACGAAAATAATAACACTACAATTATCTTTAAAACATCTAAGGAAGTCATCTTGGGAAGTGTGGACCATACTATATGTCTTGCCTGTCATTGCTTGGCCCCTTAACTGACCTAATCAGAAAAATTTAACATGACTGTGAAATTTGGGTCATGGGGTCACTTACAAAAGTCATATAGCAGACTGGCATGTACTACCCAAGACCAACCAGCATACCAAATACATAAGTGTTAAACTATTAGAAGGAATATGTAGGAGATCTCCCTCATAACAGTTTTTGTTTGTTGGAGATTTTGTGTGACGACCTAAAAACATGCATTTTCTTGTAATTCAACTTGTGAAAAAAGGATAACTTTAAAAGAAATTTGTGTTATTAGCAAATACCATTACAAGATTAAACAACATAATTAACTGCTTCGGGTGGCTTCTATTGTCATATTTTGTAAATAATAATTGTTTTCAGTATATATAAAGCAATAAAATAAACATTCTTGCACTAAAATAACAATTTTTTTCTTGAAATATTGTAATATTTTGCAAATGTGGGAGATTGTGGGAGACTTTTCCTCTTTGTGGGAGATTTTGGTCTCCCACGAGGATCTTCTTGGGTGGGAAATTTGATGAGTTAGAGGGAGTCTCCTTCCCAATGTTGGAGGGTTAACAGGTATGCCAAATGTTACTGACCTACCACCAACCAAACATGTTCACCAGACCATGAAATTGAGGTTTCAGGCTTATGTCAAAAGGCTGACTCATGTATTACTTTCATTCAAAGAGCCAACATCACTTTCACTGTGTTACTATTAAGGTCAGGCATGGGAGCTAAAATTGTGCTCCATATCAACCCTTACAAAATTATTTGACAATTAAAGTCATATAAAGTCTATACATCACTGGCAGTACATGCAAATGATCCCTCACATCAGACATGCCAAGAAAAAACAGAGAATTAATGAAAAACAATATCGACAGTCCGTAACAGTAGATCTGCCAGGATGAGAATTTTGACTTTTTTTTTTTGTTAATGACTGAGAAACTGAACTAAATGAGACATATAACAGCCTGCAATGTACTACGCAAGACCAACCCACATACCGAATATTAATGACTAACCACTCATAGTATTTGAGAAATTGAGCTTTAGATCAAAGTTTACACCGATGCCGTCATAATTTGTACACCCATGTTTGCCCACCCCACCCCCTCCACTTTGTCATGAGCAAGGTAAGAATTATCTGTGTTTGAAGAATCAGATCTTGAGCTAATAAATTTCCATATTGAAGATACAAATGTTACAAAATAACTAAATATTTTCACACGATAAACACAGTTCTAGCAAAAGCAAAACAAGGATGATTTGATCTTTAACAAGATTGTCCTAAGATGAACTAACAGTATTATCTGACTGAGACTCTGGCATTTAAAATTAAAATGCTTCATTTAAACCAATTTCCAAATCCTGAGACATCAGCAGCCTTTCTTCCAAGTAATTTAGCTTAAATAATAGCTTTCCGTACTTCAATGTAAATTTACAGTTCTTCCAAGAGGAAAGAAAATAAATACCAGTACGCCGACTAAATTAAAACTTTTAATTAAATGTATGTTGTTTTATAGGAGCCACAGATATTTGACTTGCAGTCTTCAAATTGAATGGAATTAAATTAACAAGACAAGCTGACTTTTCTTTCAGAATTACTGGCTTGTTTGTTGAAACTAAATGACAAAGTCCTTTAGGCAAATTATACCCAGGCTTTTCTAGTAATATTGTTAGGGATCATATAGAAAAAATAAATGGATATAAAGGATGACCTAAAAACCAATAAATTAAAAACTCCAGAGGCACTCAGAACTTATGTACCGAAATAATTCTAATTATCAAAGAGTTTGGATAAAAACCAAGGGAGGTTGTTTATCCATAAAACTGGTTTTACCCTCATCAAAATTTAAAGTCTGTACTACCGGTAGATGCCACTACCCAGACACTTGTCTTTTCCTTTATGGTTTGTCAGTGCTTCTAATTCTGCATGAGTGTTTGAAAACCTCTTTGGTACAAAACTAGGAGTGTGGTAACTTCCAAATTGTTTGGAGACGTCTTTATTGTGGAAAGGAGTAATGGCATCTTTAATGTTGGAGGAATAGTGATATCTTCCTTTGTCAGAGATAGTGTGTTGCCCTTCTTTTCTTTGAAGTGGAGTGTGGTAACTTATTTATAGTTGAAGAGGAGTCTAGCAACTTAAAGGGGATTGTGGCGACTTATTTATTGTTGAAGGGAAGCATTATGACTTATTTATTGTTTAAAGGGAACATAGCCACTTATTTATTGTTGAAGGGGAGTGTGGTGACTTATTTATAGTTGAAGGGGAGTGTGGCGATTTATTTATTGTTGAAGGGAAGCATTATGACTTATTTATTGTTTAAAGGGAGTGTAGCCACTTATTAATTGTTGAAGGGGAGTGTGGTGACTTATTTATAGTTCAAGGGGAGTGTGGCGACTTATTTATTGTTGAAGGGAAGCATTATGACTTATTTATTGTTGAAAGGGAGCGTAGCCACTTATTTATTGTTGTAGGGGAATGTGGTGACTTATTTATAGTTGAAGGGGAATGTAGTGACTTATTTATTATTGAAGGGGAGTGTGGTGCCCTATTAATTTTTGACCTGTCTTATGAACACAATATTGGATCTGTTTTCAACAGTCAAGTAGGAAAACATGTGACCCTGTGATAAGAAATATATTTTTACTGCTTCTATGAAGCACCAGTCTATAGAAAGACAGGAGTGGGGTTGCTTATCTATTGTTGAAGGGGAGTTCGCTGACTTCTTAATTGTTGAAGGGGGTGTGGTGAACTATTTATTGTTCACCTGTCTTATGAACACAACATTGGAGCTGTTTTCAACAGTCCAGTAAGAAAACATGTGACCCTGTGATAAGTAATATACTGCTTCTATGAAGCACCAGTCTATAGAAAGACAGGAGTGGGGTTGCTTATTAATTGTTAAATGGGAGTGTAGTGACTTATTTATTGTTGAAGAGAGTGTGGTGACTTATTAATTGTTGAATGGGAGTGTGGTGGCTTATTTATTGTTGAAGGGTGTTTGGTGACTTATCAATTGTTAAAGGGGAGTTCGGTGACTCATTAATTGTTGAAAGGGAGTGTGGTGACTTATTTATTATTGAAGGGGAATGTGGTAAATTATTTATTGTTGAAGAGGAGTGTGGTGTTTTTTTTTATTGTTGAAGGGGAGTTTGGTGACTCATTAATTGTTGAAGGGGAGTGTGGTGACTTATTCATTGTTGAAAAGGAGTGTGGTGACTTTTTTATTGTTGAAAGGGAGTGTTTTGACTTATTTATTTATTGTTGAAGGGGAGTTTGGTAACTCATTAATTGTTGAAAAGGAGTGTGGTGACTTTTTTATTGTTGAAAGGGAGTGTTTTGACTTATTTATTGTTGAAGGCGAGTTTGGTAACTCATTAATTGTTGAAAAGGAGTGTGGTGACTTTTTTTATTGTTGAAAGGGAGTGTTTTGACTTATTTATTGTTGAAGGGGAGTTTAGTGACTCAATAATTGTTGAAGGGGAGTTTGGTGACTTTTTTATTGTTGAAAGGGAGTGTTTTGACTTATTCATTGTTGACGGGGAATGTGGTGACTTATTTATTGTTGAAGGGGAGTTTGGTGACTTATGTATTGTTGAAGGGAAGTGTAGTGACTTATTCATTGTTGAAGGGGAATATGGAGACTTATTATTAATGAAAGGGAGTGTTGTGACTTCTTTATTGTTGAACTGAGGTGTGCAGACTTATTTATTGTTGAAGAGGAGTGTGCATACTTATTTATTGTTGAAGAGGAGTGTGCAGACTTATTTATTGTTGAAGAGGAGTGTACCGACTCATTAATTGTTGAAGGGGAGTTTGGCGACTTATTTATCATTGAAGGGGAGTGTGGTGACTTATTTATTGTTGAAAGGAAAGTGGTGACTTATATTGTTGAAGAGGAGTGTGCAGACTTATTTTTTGTTGAAGGGAGTTTGGTGACTCATTAATTGTTGAATGGGAGTGTGGTGACTTATTTATTGTTGAAAGAGAGTGTTTTGACTTATTTATTGTTGAAGAGTAGTGTGCAGACTTATTATCTCGAAGCCATGAAATGGCTGGAGAGATGCTAATATGACAAGAAAAAACAAGAGCTGTCGCCGAATGGCAGCCAGTTATACCCTGAATCAATATTACAATGCTAAGGTAAGTATGTGTGGACATAATACAAGTGTGGACACAGTACAAGTGTGGACACAATTCAAGCATTGGCATAGTTGCAGTAATAAATAAAGTTCCATCAAACAGGAAGTAGATGAGTTATGGACTTGAAAAGGGGAGACACGATAAAACTAATCATACTAAATCACCAAACATCAAATCATTACTACATACACAAGTCGAGATATCCTTGACGGAAAATTTCAATATACGGCTTTAAAGGGAAACAAATCAAAGTAAACGCCAAACAGGAAGTAGATGAGTTACGGACCTGAAAATGGGGACACAGTACAACTCATCATTCAAAGCTTCCGACCAAATATCAAATCATTACTACAAACACAAGCTGAGAAATCCTAGACAAAAAATTTCAATATATAACTATAATGGGAAAAAATCAAAGTTATCGTCAAACAGGAAGTAGATGAGATACTGACTCCAAAAGGGGAGACATGATACAACTCATTATACTCAAACTTCAGACCAAATATCAAATCATTGCTACATATGCAAGCTGAGAAATCCTCAACGAAAAATTTCAATATATAACTATAATGGGAAAAATCAAAGTTATCGCCAAACAGGAAGTAGATGAGTTACGAACTTGAAACAGGGAGACACGATACAACTCATCATACTTAAGCTTCAGACCAAATATCAAATCATTACTACATACACAAGCTGAGAAATCCTTAACGAAAGATGTTCCGGACGGACGGACAGACGGATGGACAGATGGACAAGGGTAAAACAGTATACCCCCCTCTCCTGCGGTGCGGGGGTATAATCATGTGAGGCTTCAAGCCTATTAACAGCTCTAAAAGATGAACTTTGTGCTTCCGATAAAATATAGTGCGCATGTTTCTTTCATAATCGTATACATTGTGTTTTTAAGTTATATTTCTTCATTTTCTTGGGTTGAATACCGTGTTGTTATATTAAATTGAAAACTATATGCATGTCTATCAAATTACTTGTTTTTTTATATTGTGTCTCAGATCAACGAACCTGTCGCCCAGTAATTTGTCAAGGATGAAAATAACATTTGTTTACTGTGACAGCATATTGCATATATTTATAGCAATGAAGTCAACATGCGAAATCATACAATCCAATTATTTTCACGTATTACGGAATAACTTAATACATGCAGACGAATGCAGCAGTTCTTTGGATGACTACGAAGTTTTGCCAACGTGTAGATTTTCAGGGCATTGAGATTCAGCTCCATTGGAGCTTTGATTTATTGTTGAAGGGGAGTGTGCAGACTTATTTATTGTTGAAGGGGATTTTGGCGACTCATTAATTGTTGAAGGGGAATGTGGTGACTTATTTATTGTTTAAAGGGAGTGTTTTGACCTATTTATTGTTGAAGAGGAGTGTGGTGACATATTCATTGTTGAAGGGGAATATGGTGACTTATTTATTGTTGAAGGGGAATGTGGTGACTTATTAATAGAAGGGAGTGTTGTGACTTATTTATTGTTGAAGAGGAGTATGCAGATTTATTTATTGTTGAAGAGGAGTGTGCAGACTTATTTATTGTTGAAGGGGAGTTTAGTGACTCATTAATTGTTGAAGGGAAGTGTGGTGACCTATTAATTGTTCACCTGTCTTATGAACACAACATTGGAGCTGTTTTCAACAGTCCAGTAAGAAAACATGTGACCCTGTGATAAGTAATATATTTTTACTGCTTTTATGAAGCACCAGTCTATAGAAAGACAGGAGTGGGGTTGCTTATTAATTGTTGAAGGGGAGTGTAGTGACTTATTTATTGCTGAAGGGAGTGTGGTGACTTATTTGTTGTTGATAGGGAGTGTGGTGGCTTATTTATTGTTGAAGGGGGGGTGGTGACTTATCTATTGTAAAAGGGGAGTTTGGTGACGCATTAATTGTTGAAAAGGAGTGTGGTGACTTATTTATTATTGAAGGGGAATGTGGTAAATTATTCATTGTTGAAAAGGAGTATGCTGACTTTTTTATTGTTGAAGGGGAGTTTGGTGACTCATTAATTGTTGAAGGGGAGTGTGGTGACTTATTCATTGTTGTTAGGGAGTGTTTTGACTTATTTATTGTTGAATGGGAGTTTGTTAATTGTTGTAGGGGAGTGTGGTGACTTTTTTACTGTTGAAAGGGAGTGGTTTGACCTATTTATTGTTGAAGAGGAGTGTGTTGACTGATTTATTGATGAAGGGGAATGTGGTGACTTATTCATTGTTGAAGGGGAGTGTGGTGACTTATTTATTGTTGAAGGGGAGCGTAGTGACTTATTTATTGTTGAAGGGGAATGTGGTGACTTATTATTAATGAAAGGGAGTGTTGTGACTTCTTTATTGTTGAACAGGAGTGTGCAGACTTATTTATTGTTGAAATGGAGTGTGCCGACTCATTAATTGTTGAAGGGGAGTTTGGTGACTTATTTATCATTGAAGGGGAATGTGGTGACTTATTTATTGTTGAAAGGAAGGTGGTGACTAATTTATTGTTGAAGAGGAGTGTGCAAACTTATTTATTGTTGAAGGGAGTATGGTGACTCATTAATTGTTGAATGGGAGTGTGGTGACTTATCAATTGTTGAAAGGGAGTGTTTTGACTTATTTATTGTGAAGAGTAGTGTGCAGACTTAATCATTGTTGAAGGGGAGTGTGCAGACTTATTTATCGTTGAGGTGGATTTTGGTGACTCATTAATTGTTGAAGGGGAATGTGGTGACTTATTTATTGTTGAAAGGGAGTGTTTTGACCTATTTATTGTTGAAGAGGAGTGTGGTGACTTATTCATTGTTGAAGGGGAATATGGAGACTTATTTATTTTAAAAAGGAAATGTGGTGACTTATTATTAATAGAAGGGAGTGTAATGACTTATTTATTGTTGAAGAGGAGTATGCAGAATTATCTATTGTTGAAGAGGAGTGTGCAGACTTTTACTATAGAAGGGGAGTTTGGTGACTCATTAATTGTTGAAGGGGAGTGTGGTTACTAGTTTATTGTTGAAGGGGAATGTTGTGACTTATTTATTGTTGAAGGGGAATGTGGTGACTTATTTATTGTTGAAGAGGAGTGTGGTGACTTATTTATTGTTGAAGGGGAATGTGGTGACTTATTTATTGTTGAAAGGGAGTTTGGTGACTCATTAATTGTTAAAGGAGAGTGTGGTTACTAGTTTATTGTTGAAGGGGAATGTGGTGACTTATTTATTGTTGAAGGGGAATGTGGTGACTTATTTATTGTTGAAGGGGAATGTGGTGACTTATTTTTTGTTGAAGGGGAATGTGGTGACTTATTTATTGTTCAAGGAGTGTGGTGACTTATTTATTGTTGAAGGGGAATGTGGTGACTTATTCATTGTTGAAAGGGAGTGTGGTGACTTATTTATTGTTGAAGGGGAATGTGGTGACTTATTCATTATTGAAGGGGAGTTTGGTGACTCATTAATTGTTGAAGAGGAATGTGGTGACTTATTTATTGTTGAAAGGGAGTTTGTTGACTTATTTGTTTTTGAAGTGGAGTGTTGTGGCTTATTTATTGTTGTAAGGTGGTGTTTCGCTAATGTATTGTTGTAGGGGAATGTGGTAACTTATTTATCGTTGGAGAGTACTATGACCTTGTTATTTGTGAAATAGAGGGATGAGAACATATCTCTTGTTGAAGGAAAGGCATGTTTACTCCTTTTTTTGTAGAAGAGTTCACATGACCTTTTTTCAAGTAGTAGTGTAGTGAACTATTTACTATGGATGAATGTGGTGAATTCACTATAGATGAATTTATGTTTATGAACTGACCTTTTTTATTGTTCTAGTGAGTGTGGTGATCTCCTTATTAATGAAGGAGTGCTGTGCCCTCTTTATTGTTTAGAAGCTTTGTACTATTTTCATTATTGAAGGAGTATTGTACTGTTTTTATTGTAATAGGGATTGTGGTGATCTCCTTTATTCTTAAAGGAGTTCTGAGCTCTCTTTATTTTTAAGGAGGATTGTACTATTTTTTGTTGTTGAAAAAGTGTTGATTTTTATTGTTGAAGGATTGTTGTACTATTTATATTGTTGAAGGATTGTTGTACTATTTATATTGTTGAAGGATTGTTGTACTATTTATATTGTTGAATGATTGTTGTACTATTTATATTGTTGAAGGATTGTTGTACTATTTATATTGTTGAAGGATTACTGTACTATTTATATTGTTGAAGGATTGTTAAACTATTTATATTGTTGAAGGAACAGTGCTATTTTTATTGCTAAAGGAATGTTGTGCTATTTTTATTGATGAAGGATTGTTGTACTATTTATATTGTTGAAGAATTGTTGTACTGTTTATATTGTTGAAGGATTGTTGTACTATTTATATTGTTGAAGGATTGTTGTACTATTTATATTGTTGAAGGATTGTTGTACTA